>WAAD01013124.1:34558-57286 GCA_013389945.1 Fregata magnificens
ATATTTTCATTGCTTTGGAGAACAATAGGGTTGGCCTAATTCAAAATACCACTTTCAAGTACTGAAATTCCATTTCATTTGTTAAAGCTCTAAATGCACCTTTGATTGCTTTCTTATTACCTATTGACATTGTAAAAATAAATTTATTATGTATTGTTTATTTTCATGAATATTTAAGCATATCCTCACATTTTATCATAAAAATATTTTTACGTAATTTCTGAATAATAAATTACAAACTACGATCCTCACTGTGCATAGCAAATGTTAAATGCTGTACTGTTTGCAGACATTAAGCCGTCAGTGTTATTTGAGATGTTGCAAAATCATGACCCCTTTATAAGAAAGACAGCACTAAAGCATTCCTTCCATAGCAACTATATTCATAGCAGCAACATACCAGAGTCAGTCAAACTAAATAAACCATCAGAAATTCCATGCTTCCGATCAGTCATTGGGGTTTCCATTGTCAGATTTTGTCTGAAGTCACAATACAGATAAGTGAAATGAAATTTTTTTCACTAGTGCGAGGCTTCTGAAGCAATACCACAGTTCAGTTTCTGTAAAGAGGGAACCTAGTGTGGGTAGTGGTGCCAAATTTTACTTTAAAATGCTGCTATGGAAATCAGATTTTTTTTTTTTTTAATAGAAGCTGACAAGAGGTAGATTTTTTTTTTTTCTTATTTCTTCCTTGCCTCAACTACATGCTATCAGTTAGGAAGCCCACAGATCTGTATTGAGGTGTATGATTTCCAGTTTGTCTTCTGTGCTGGAATAAAACTGGAATGCATAGCATGTCAGCACAGCAGTGTGGGTGATAGCATCATGCATGACAGAGAAGATCTGCTTCCCATGGCAGCATTCTCTGAAGTGGGACACTCAAAAGACAAAACCTTGTTCATTTCTAGAATGTAATTTTTAATGTGTTTTGATAAATCATAGAATCATTAAGGTTGGAAAAGACCTCTAAGGTCATCAAGTCCAACCGTATTACTACAAATTTGTATTTTAAGTTCATAGAAAGCTCTGAAAGAAAAACAATATTCAAAACAGCTCATGAGAAAACCCTTTTTTTAGTTTCTTTGAGGCTTCTTTTGGAAGAAACACAAAACTCCTGAGGAGTGGCAGGAAAATAGAATATAAAGTCTTCACATGAAAAATTCAGTTTTGTCTTTCCCTTTTAATATTTTTAAGGGAGGAAAGAAAACCTCCCAATTTTAATTTTCAAACTATTAGTCTGTGTTACATAGCAAGGAGGGGAAAGGTTTTGTTTACTGCACTCTTATAATCACGGCACTAAAGTCTAAATGAGATTTTTAATCTCATTAATACAGCATATAATTCAAACAACTGACTTACACTTGTGAAAGATATCACGGGTTTTCAGGTGCCACTGAGAACTCGGGTACATGAACAAAGTTACTGTGAGATAAGCCAGGGTGCACATTAGCTTTGTCCTAGTGTGCATAACATTGCCTGTCTGTGTGCTCTCACTTCATTCTAACTGTGTGGTACTTCACTTCTAATGAGGGGCAAGTTTTTCTGCTTCCTTGTATATAAACATCTTAACATCAGAGTTATGTACTTCCCTCACCAGTTTCTTCTCCTAATTGAAATAACTTACATGACCTTGTGTCTGGCTAGCTACTCACATCTAAAGCAGTTCCTAGTGATGTACTTGTAACTAGTGAGATTAGCATGATATATTTTAGAAAATAGTAAGTTCTATGACAACTGTTGCTAGCTGATGAAGAGATTACCTTATTTTGCAGAGGGAAGAGAATACTGGAACAAAGAGGAATTTATACCATCTCCCGCTTTGGTAGGTCCACAAAAATTATACCTTTTTAGTAAATAGATGCCTCTAAAGACTTGTATGTCTTTATATTAGTTAATAACCTTTCCTCTTTCATTCAAGCTTTACTAGCTGCTATTCTCAGATAGGTAACAGGTAACAAACTGAAACACTCTAAATTAAGGCTGCAAGTCACAGAGTTTTGCATTAATGTAACCAAAGATGAGGGAAAAGTGGTCCTGGTACTGTCACACCAGTCTTCCACTACAGAAGTCTGAGGTGACAGTGAATGCAAATTGGACAACAAAATTCAAATGCTGCAGACCCAACAGAGACATGGTCCATAATAGGAGAGTATAGAGCTTAATGCAGTAAAACCCCCTGGTATTATATACTGGTGACTCAGTGTTATAGATGAGGCGTTTTCTTTGAAGACAAAATGGTCATGATTTTAGTGTGACCCTAAGGATGACTCCCTGTTACTGCTGGTGAGTTTGTTTGCTTGTTTGTTTGTTGTTATTTTGCACATCACTCTAGAGAAGTAGAGACTTCGTAAGAAGATTTAAACTATCTTGCTTAATTTTTTTACTTCTATAGTGTTGCTGTTGTAATTCCATAGAGTTCTATTATCTTCTCATGCAGAAGCACATTGTAACTTTTATTTTTTGTTGTGTCAGAGGAATGGTTACATTAAAAAATAATAATTCTGTTTCCTGCTAACATTAAGGAAAGTTGTGGAACTTCTAATTAGATTCTGTGTAAAAGGTAAAGGTTTACCTTTCAGCACAGGGAGAGAGGGGTATCACCAGAACATCCCTCTCCTGCTCTCACTCAAGGGAAAGAAAAACTTCTTTTTTTGTATTTTAGGATAGTCCTATTTTAAGAACTAGTCCACGGAGTAAGAGTTTAATGTCATTGCTTCGACTGCAATGCAAAGAGGAAACTGGAACATCAAAACAAGACCAAGCAAAAAATAATATTCTGGTAATGGAGCATTTTGGAGTTCATTTTCAACAAGGAACAAATAATTTTTCTCCCCTCACAAAATCTTGTTAAAAACTTACTAGCACCCAGAAAAATAAGCAATAACTCAGATGGGGGGGGGGGGAAACCCTAGTTCCTGCTTTACTAGGACCTGCTCTAGGGCCTAGTTATTGAAAAAGCAAAACTCCCACTGAAGTGAACCTCAGGAAGCAGTACAGCAGAGCAGCACTGTAGCCTAGTGTCCAACACGACCATCCTTCTCCCCAGCTCCTCTTGCAAGTTTGGAGTGAACCACAGAAGGCAGTGTCTCATCAAAGAGCCATTTTTCAGGGACTGACTGCAAGATTTCCAGTAATTTATTATACAGACTTTATTGTAGACATGAGGTACACCTTTTCAACTGCAAACGTTGAGTCTTATGAAGGACTCTAGTGTTGCCCTGGGAGCAGAGAGAGTAACCCTCTTCTGGAAGGGGCTCTGAAGCAGAAAAGAAAGTAGGAAACACCATCACTTTAACAACCTACATATCCCTCTTACAAAAATGGGAAAAGCCACTAAATATGCCTACTTCCCAGTTTCCTTCCTTGTGGAGGAACTGGTAAATTTTTTCTATCTATGCAATGAGTAAGTTGCTGTTATTCCTGGCGCTGTCAGTCTGGAACCATTCATAGACATCCTCTCTCCGTTTATCTGAAGACTCCAAATGTATCTTCTAAAAAAGTTACATCCATTGGCAATGCAGTGAGCCAAGTTATTATGTGTGCCAGTGATCCCAGAAACAAATTGAATTATCATTCTATTTGGTCACCGACATCTGCACAATTCACATTATTAAAATATAGGCCAATGTCACATATTGTACACCAAAATGAGCCCTTTGATTTTTTGCAATAAAAAGGTACAAGTTGATTTTTTTTTTAATTCATACAATACAGATTTATGCCCACCTGAAGATCTCAGTTCCCTGACATGATTTCCCCAAATATATATAACATTCTTCGGAGAGTAGAAAATAAATTCCTGAAAAGAGGTAACAAACCCCTCCAGAGCAAACAATGAAGCCTCTTCATTTCAGAGACCATTTCTGTTCCCAAGGGTAATAGGGATTTGATGGACCTGGCAGACTTAATTCCCAAGTCAAATTCCTCTTACAGACAAAACCCTGCTGGCTAAGCCATTCTTTCATACTCAACGAGCTCCAGCACATCCTCTGATCCAAAGCTGGCAGTTTGACACAGGAAGAGAAGTGATTTCTCAGGTGACTATGTTGCAAAGCATGTCTCCTCTCTAGATTTTTTTCTCACACACTGAGCAAGAGGAGTAACATCGGTCCCTGTGGTATCTTCTCTGTGCAGGGGAGCAATGACTCATCATTACCTTCTGAGTTTTCACAGAAGAGAAGGAATGGAGCCACTCAAGAGGTATTCTCTGTCGCTGGTAACTACAGATATCTCAAGAAAATACTGGAATCAGATGTCTCAAAGGATATTGGTTAACCAAAAATAATTTGCATTGTAATTTCCTTTTGATCCATAGCCTGGGCTGCTGCATACCCTGGCTTATCATGTGACTTCTCAGGCTGACAGAAACATAAAGCCTTAAGTCGTTGGAGTGTCTTGCCATGTTTTTTTAGTGAATTTGCTAGAAATTCACCAGTTTATTAGTTTACAGCAATCAAGAAAATCAGCACATAAAGTTATTTTTGGTCCTCAGCTCATTGTTTATCTGCACTGATAGAGAAATGTATTCATCAGCAGCAATGTACCTCATCAGCTTTTACTATGGATGTGATGGTAACTCACTGATTTTAAACTAAAAACTGATCCTATGGAAAGCTGTCATGAAAGACCGGCTAAAATTCAGGCAAAACTGAATTTGCCCTATGAGGTACTATTTGTTTCTGTAAGAATGCACAGCTTTGAGATGACATCTGAGCAATTTGATCTGAAACTTCCTCACAGAAGTCACAAACCAATTCAGCTTTCAAATGAGTGGAGGCAAGTAGGACACATGAAGTCATCAGTTTTCACAAACTGTGCTGCCATTGGGACTTTTCAGACATTAACATGGAGCCATAGTCTACCTTTGAGACACAACTCATCCTTGGATGGATTCTGGGCATTCTCTGGCAATTGATGGCCTGTCCCATCCACAAACGGGCCTCCAGTACAGGGCAGCTGGACTCCTGCAGTGACAGAGTCCATGGGTCCATCCCTTCTCTACAATTAGCATTGGTCAGTGTTTTAACAAGTTCCAAATATGGCTTAGTAATTCCTCATTATCATCCTTTCCATTTTGAATGCCTTTCTCAGCTTCGACTTTCCCTCTAATGTCTGTCTTTATCATTTGTTCTCTGAGCTATATTTATGGCTATGTGCTTTGTATAAATCCACAATAACACCTTTTTTGTTTTCTTCTTTTTATCAGCCAGTAGGAGAATATTTTCTGGTGCTTCCAGAAGGTTTTCTCACAACCTTCAGCCTTTCCTTGTCTTAGTAAAATTAAGGCTGAATTCCCTTAACCTGTTCTAGTCTTCCTAAGGCAGCTTTCCCGTGCTTCTGTATTGTGTCTGATTGGCCATCACATCTTGTACTTCTCACAAAGTCACTTCCAGTTGAAATTATGAAGTTATGATCATGTTACGGTATTAGCTCCAGGGAAATGGTAATATTGAAACTGTGTTTGTCCACCATGGATTTATCAGGACAAAGACATTCACAGTTTTTTAATTATCATTTGGTGCTTCCTGGGTTTATGCTTGAAGTTGTTTTGGGTTTTTTTTTGTGCGTGTGTGTATGTAAAAATGGAGCTACTGAATATAACCAGGGGTTTTAAACCAAATACAAACAGAAATAAAAATCTGCTACAAAATGGCAGCTAAGAAATTGGAGAACATCTCAGTCCCTTATGCCGGTAGTTTGCCTAAGAACTGAGTAAAGACGTTCAAATTTAGCCCAACTTGATGAATTGGTCTAATTCTTAGCTTTCTCCAATAACATCTTACTTTTATAAACCAGTAATTGGCCTCCTGAATTACCAACAGTAATTACGAAGGACTGTAAAGCAGCAAATTAATAAGTATCTGTTGTTCAAAGCTTTATTTCTGAGCAAATATGATGCTCAAAAAGCAAGGGCCAAATAGCTTTGACTTGAAAAAAGGCATAATGCAGGCAGATGCTGTGCAAGTTTCCCACACACATGTCTGCCAATGAATCTCACTCCTGACCTCAGTACCCCATGCTATTCCAGTTCTGGGCATCTGTTGAGCACAGTCTGTCAACCATGCTGTGCTGGCTGCTTTGGTTTTCTGATGGGAACAAATAGGGACTAGGTGGAAACCATCAAAATCGCATTCCTTGAAATTAAGAAAGAATAGCTGTGTTTTGAGGCATTCATTCAAATTATGGATTAGCTTGTATTTTATGGGTATGCTATACCATGCATATTTAAAAGCAATTCCTAAACAAAAAGTCCTTTACAGAAAGCCAGATCTACAAGGAAAATATATTTTGGTTTGATTTTGTGATATGTTGTAGGTATCTTTTAATCTTTTACAGTCATAAATTGAATTGAGAGGTTTAAACTGGACACAGGGAGAAAAATTTCACCATGAGGACAGCCAGGCACTGGAACAGGTTGCCAGAGGGGCTGTGCAGTCTCCATCATTGGGGGTTTTCAAGACCAGACTGACAAACACGCTGAGCAACCTGGCCTGATTTCATAGCTGACCCTGCTTTGGGCAGAGGGTTGGACTAGAGACCTTCTGACGTCCCTTCACATCTGAATTGTCCTACGATCCTTTTGGGACTTTCATGAGAAGGAATGGTTGATGAAGATATCTGTAATACCTGGAATGGATTTGCTGGACCATGTGCTGTTGTGATTGTTAAGAGATACTGCAGTGCTCATGGGGAAACTTTAAAGTGTGTTTTATTACAACTCACTCACTCATGCCACCAGGTTTCTGCTTAGTTCTATTTCTTATTACTGATATAAGAAGGACTTAACGAGTCACAGACCTGACTGGGAATTTTTGATATAACTTTTTTGTAGCAAAATACGGAAGTGTGTCACTTTCAGTTACATTTTTATTGAGCTATTATAGCACTACAATTACCTAGAGTTAGAAAATAATTTTCTCTCCTAATCATGATTTTCCCAACAAGGTCTTAGTTTCATTCTGATGAAGTACAAAAGCAAATGAGGAACCATTTTAAATTTTAATGAAGAGAAATTCCCTTCTTCCTAGGAGTTTGTCTGCTTCTATATCTGATGTGTCAGCTAAGCAGCCAGAGCTTCATCCTGTATTATGCTACTATTATCATCAGAAGGTCCATAGGCTTCAGTTGGTCCCAGTCATCACCAGCAGTTCTTGAGAAATTTTCTGCAGTTGAGCTACAGGGGTAGCTACTATTGGCTCTAGTTGCTGTGGATGGCCTGTGGTTTACTACAGTGATATCTTGCACTTGATAAAATTATACTCCATGCACTTTCTTGCAGGTTGATAGGTATAAAACTTACCCAAAAAACATCTATGACCACAGGACCCTGTACCTGATGTTATGTGGCTACGATCTTTGCCACGTAACCTGTATATCTGTTCTGGAGTGCTGGTTCATTAACAGTGACTCCACAGTAAAACGATGCTTTTTTGGTCAATGTTGTGTGCATTGTTCTTAGGCTGAAAATATGAAAGATGGTATAGTGAATAACATCTGAGACCAATAATGTGAATCACTAAGGCATTCTGAAGTATGTGCAGGGCATAATTAATTAATCTTATACTTTTTGATAGCATCTGTTTACTGTGTCACGGAAAGAAGTTACTTGCTCATAATGAGCAACTCATGAGTTACCAAAATTTAGTTAAGTCTCACAAGCACATATCTGATACCACAAAACTCAAAGTCAACACCGTGCAACTGAATTGGGCACCTCTGCATCTCTTTTCTTCTTGTGATTTCCTGAAGGAACACTTGTGGTAAAAAGACAACTAATATGTCAAACTAGACAGTTAATTGATTTGTTATGTCAAGCTCATTTAAAACAACTTTTCTACTACAATATTCATGCAATTTTGTGCAGGTTTTTATACCTAAATCATAATAACACCAAATTTACAGGGATATTGGCTAGCCGTGCATCAGGTTACATACTCATCGAAGCTGAGATCCCTGTTCCATGGAATTCAACACAAGCAGAATTCAACCCTAAGAATTTACTTCAAACCTTTTCCAAAAACTAAAAAGTCAAGAGTCTTTGGAAGGTCCAAAGAGGTGGATACTTATGTGATGCAAACTAGTATCAGTTAAGCTTTGTCAAGATACAGCAGATTCGTTGGTTCTGAAACCTGAGCATATAATTTGAGCAAACATTAAATTTTCTGCCTGTACATATTCCCTCCCTCCGCCCACACACAAATTATTGGAAAAAATGTATGTGTTATGTTTCAAAGCAGAGTTGTGTCTACTATGTGATTTTATCCATAGTTGCATCCTAATACAAATAACTATTTTGATTTCATACCTGCAGGCAAATGCATTTAAATGCAGTGCACTGGCTGAGAGCTCTGTTACATGTTCTGTACTAAGATATAAGGTTTTTAAGAATATATAAAGTGTTCACTTGTGGATTCAATCATGGCAGTGTGCCTGGGAGCAGCATTGCAGCCTCTCCAGAGCAAACTTAAATGATTTAGTGTAAAATTTAGACTATAGCACAAATGAAAACTAGGAGAAAAATGTCAATAAAATTGCAAGGGAGAAGTAAAGACCCTTATAGCACTTTGAAACATTAGCAATCTTATTCAGAAGAAACTGCAGTATATGCACACTTCTGCAGCATGAAAGGTCATGAATCTGCCTTCCACACTCAGTTGAGCTATTCTATTGAATAAAAAAATCCACCCTGGCTGCAGTCATACTTGTGTACATCCCTGTATGTTTCCCCAAGGGAATATTGGGAGAGTTGGAGGGCTGTAATACATTCTCCCTCACCCATGTGCCCTTGCTAATGACAGCCCTTTTTTGCCAAGAAAACAAATAAACAAAGTTGTATTCTTCAGTAATATCAGAAGGTTTTTGAGAATGTCAAAAGTAATGCCAAACTGAGCTGAAGTTGGAATTACACAGTCCCTTCAACCAGGATACAAATTTATAGGGACTCATACCTGGGTAGGTATCTGGACCTTAATACTCAAACTCAATGCACGTACTAGTTCTCTGGCACACCTATGCTGATGCCCATCTGCTAGAGTGGCATTGTGCCACTCACAAGGTAATAACACAATTTCAACTGGAGACAGTTGCCAAGCACAAACAGGTTTGTAAGTTGAGCCTTCAAAACATAGTGCTGTGAAAGATCTTTCTTTGTAAGATCCTCTTGGGAAAACACCCACCATATTATGCCTATATGCATGTGTTTGAGTACTTGACGTCATGTCTTTTGGCATGAAATATAGGATACACATGATGGAATGCTATTGTTATCCCTAAATATGCAACATTTGCTCTAGGCAGTTGGTGATACTGAAGAGACAAGCCGTCGAAACTCAGCAGCAATTAAGATGACAGTAATAATAATAATACAGAAATAATAATTAGTGGTAGTAGCACTACAACTGCATTGCTAGCTGCTCTTGAATACAGAGAAAGTTATATTGGATGTGAAGCAGTTAGAAAAACTGGATATTCGTTACACATTCTCAGCCAACCTCGTGTCTATTGAATTTTGACTGTAACAAATCTTAAATGGTAATAAGGGAAAATTTGGTAATTTCTGGCCAAACTTACAGACTGGCTGAGGTTGGAAGGCACCTCTGGAGACTATCTAGTCCAACTCCCTTGCTCAAAGGATGGTCAGCTACAGCCAGTTGCTAAGGGCCGTATCAAGCTGGGTTTTGAGTATCTCCAAGGATGGAGACTCCACAGCCTCTCTGTACAACCTGCTTCAGTGTTTGACTACCCTCACAGTAAAAAAGTGAGTTTTTATGTTTAAATGAAATTTCCTGTATTTCAGTTTGTGCCCATTGCCTCTTGTCCTTCCACCAAATACCACTGGCTCCATCTTCTTTTTGCCCCCACCAACTTGACGGTTGGACTTGATGATCTTAGAGGTCTTTTCCAACCTTACTGATTCTATGATTCTATGATTCTAAGGTATTTATACAGACTGATAAGAACCCCCTGAGCATTCTTTTCTCCAGGCTGAACAACCCCAGCTCTCTCAGCCTCTTCTCATATTAAAGATGCTCTAGTGCCTTAATCAACTTCTTGGCCCTCTGCTGTACTTGCTTCAGTAAGTCCATATCTTTCTTGTACCGGGAGGACCAGGAATTGACTCAGCACTCCAGATGTTTCTCACCAGGGCTGAGTAGAGGTGAAGGATCACCCCTCTCAACATGCTGGCGACACTCTTCCTACTGCGGCCTGGGATGCTGGTTGGTGTTCTTTGCTATGAGGGCACATGGCTGGCTCGTGTTCAACTTGTTGTCCACCAGGGCCCCCAAAATCCTTTTCTGCAGAGCCGCTTTCCAGCTGGTTGGCCCCTAGCATGTACCGATGCATGGAATTATACGTCCCCAGATGTAGGACTTCGTGTTTCCCTTTGTTGAACTTCATGGGGTTCCTGTTGGTCCATTTCTCCAGCCTGTTGAGGTGCCTCTGAATGGCAGCACAACCGTCTGGTGTATCAGCAGTTCCTCCCAGTTTTTTACCGTCTGCAAACTTGCTGAAGGTGCACTCTGTTCCATCATCCTAAAGTCAAGATAAACAACATGTATTACTCTTCCGTCATCGACTGAACTAGTCATTTCATCATAGAACGCTATCAAGTTTGTCAGGCATGATATCTCCTTTGTAAATACATTATGTTTATCCCAAATCACCTTGTTCTTAATGTGTCTGGAAAAGATTTCTGGAATTATTTATTCCGTCATTTTCCTGATGATTGAGGTGAGGCTGACTGCCTTGTAGCTCCCCAAATCCTCCTTCTTGAAGATATGTGACATTTGCTTTCTTCTAATCCTCAGGAACCTCCTCTGATCACCATGAATTTTCTAAGATAATCAAGAGTGGCCTCACAAGGACATCAGCCAGCTCCTTCAGCACTTGTGGGGGCATTCCATCAGGTCCTATCGACTTATGTATGTCCAATTTGTTTAAATGTTCCTTAACATGATACTCTGTTACACAGGGCAAGTCTTCATTTCTCCAGATGTTCCCGCTGGTTCCAGTGTTACCTGGGGGAAGCATATTTGGCTGGCTTGCATCAGAGACCATCATTCTTGGGTTGGAGCTTGCAGAGTGTAGTTCAACTTACTGGAAATATGATGGATGATGAAATAGTAAAATATTTTCACAGTCCAAAAATACTATCAAGCCCAAGATTATGAAAGAGACCTCACTTTCACCTCCAGTTTTAGGGTGTATCTTTTTTCTCAGAATTTATTTTAAAATACAATCCAACAGGTATATTTTAAAGCATGTTGCATTGCAGTATTCACTATTTTAGGTTGCAAAAATTACTACAAATGTTGGCAAGATTATATCAAATATTTATAATATTGTAAATATAAATGTGTCAAAAGTTATGAAAATGAAAGTGAGTGCCTTAACTACTAGAAAACCAGCTAGTTATCTAGCTAGCTGATTTTTAGATATAGTCACACACTTAGCCCTTCCTTCCATTTTTTCCTGTGGTTAATTGTGCCTCCTGTAAAGTTAAAGGTTACTAGTAAAAAGCAGGGGGGNCAGTGCTGAATGTATAATAACTGCTAAAGACAATGAGAAGTAAAGAGTTTCATCTTTTTCAGGATCAAGCCCTGTGTGCCACAATCTGATCTTTCTCAATCAGCCTTATCACTCACGGTTGTAATATTCTTTTATCCTATATAAACTTGAGACTTTCAAAACAAACTCAATGAGGCACAGGAGGCTGTGATGAAATGAGGTATGCTATTCATAAAAAGATGAGTTGAGAGAATGAACATTCTTGTCTACTTGTTTGGGATCTACCCCTGTGGTTTAATGTTTGTGAATGTTATCCTGTTAATAAGTCTACTCCAAATCTAGTTTTTGCAACCTGATACAGGACTTAAAAATTTCTGGTTTACTTAATTTAAGTGAAAATTAAAGACAAATGTGTATTTAAACCTTGGTAGCCATGGAACATGAAAGGGTGTTATAAATTTGTACTACTGTATGCGTCTCCCTCACTAAAATTCAAGCCACAGACCATTTAGTAACATTGCATCCTTGACTTTTTTCTTCATGAAGACATTTTATGTTTTGAGAGAAGACACAGGATATGCATATCTTCCTTGCATAACCTTTAATGAAGTTTTTAACCAGCAGGGTTCTTTCAGATACTGGCAAGCAAAAGCAGAATTCAAGACTTTTCTACAGTTTTGGTCAAGAAAACATCATCGTTTTTTCATGGTTCCATCACAGAAAAATTGGAAAAGAACCCCACATATTTTAAGGAAAAAAAAAATCTGGGAAGGAGGAAAAAGTTACACTGGCCTGAACTAAAGGCTGAGCAGGACTTGGGAGCAGGAGGCGCTCAACAAATGCAATAGCTGGCTCTCCAGATCTGGAGAAGGCAAGACCTCTGCATTCTTTGTGGGGAACTGGATATAGACCGCTGATCCAGTGGTTGCAAAAGGAGACTTTGAACGCATTTCTGATAGTGGCAACTTTGTAAAGCAAGTGAAAAAAAAATATATTCAAATAAGGCGTACAGAAAAATAACAAATTAATTTGTTTCTGTATGTAAAATTCTATGAAATTCTAAGATTTTCTTGCATATTAAATTTATTTAAATGAATGACAGAAGATAAATTTGAAGTAAATGATACACAAAGGGTGGGTTTTCTCCAACTTCTTGCATCTGTAGACCTAGTCTAACCCAGATGGTATCACACATTCCTTTGTCTAACGGGTAAAAAAGTATTATTTGTACATTCTGTAACCTATCTAGAAGGAAAATTAGAAAGGTGATTGTGAGGAATTCTGATTCATTCAAACTGCCATGTCAAATCATTAAACAGTGGCTAGTTTGGCAAGGGTCCAAAACAAGGAATTCTGCAAAGTTCTTACTAGTACTTAAAATGGAAGAAAGGCATTAACAGAGAGAGGAAATCAGTCTGGGATAAAAGGAAGGGAGGGGGGAATGATGGAAAGGTTAAAAGAAAAGGAAAAATGTGATGGAAAATTATTTTGTTTAAAAGCTGGCATTTGGTATTTTCAAAGGGCAAAATGTATTTTTTGTTTTATGACAAATGAATGTAAAAATGTGGATGCCTTGTGGCCTAGAGGACAAAACAGTGGATCAGTGTTCTTTTTGTACTCTATGAAGCTTGAGATTAAAGTCCCCACTGATAAACTGAACATTCTTTAAAAGTGACCGGAAGCAAACAGTGTCTGTTTGCTGCGACTTTATTAGAAAGATACCACTGAGAATAGCTAAGAATACTATTTGATCTTAAACAGGTTGACCAAATTATTGCAGTTGGCTCTGGTACATGAGATGCTTTCTGCAAATTATTGTTTCTGGTTATAAACCTTTATAATATCTCAGAATGAATTATGTATGTATTTCATGTTTTCTTTTCTTTTATCAGCCTTGATGTTCTCATTTCAAGTTTCACCCTAGCCTCCTAATAATGCAATATTGAGGCCATTCAGACACTAATTATGCCTCCATGGCTTTCTTGAAATGACTAAATCAGCATCAGTTCTATAATTATCATTAGCAAGTTTGTATCCGTGCCTCACATCACATGAAAAGCACAACTTTAAATGATTTATGAATATATGCATCTATAACATCGAATATGCACTTTCTAATAATATACGTACAAGAGGCATAGAGATACTTTAGACATATGCACACCTGTATATATGTTCTCATCTTATCTTCGCTGAACTCTGCTGTGTATCTTACACAAACACAGCCTGATTGTATAAAAGCTAATAGAGAGATGTATGTATGAGATACCCTCGAAATGTGTATATTTAGGCATCCTGACCATTTAAATAGTACAAAATGTAAGCAAGTGTTCATAAAGACCAGCTTTCAGACTTGATGATTTCCTAATTGTCTTTATGTTTATATAAAAGCCTAGCAAGAATGACTGACAGGACAGAAAGAAGTATACAAATGCAATTCCTTTATATTTTCATTGTTTCTCCCTTTGAATTATTGATGTTGCCAGTAGTCATTTGTCAAGAAAACAAATCGAGATACATATATTATAGTGTTGCACTTCTGTATGTTTGTAAACTGTTTACTTTGTATAATGCTTATATTTCAAGCAAAAGCAAAAAAAAGGAAAATAATATAAAATAAATAATTTTCCTAATTTTTTAATAATAAAGACATGAAGAATAACAAACGTCCAACATAGAAATAGTACAGAAAGAGATCTTGTAGACATATTTGAGTCAATTATACCCTACAGAATCATCTGCACACTCGGGAGCTGAGAAACATAAGTAGACATATGCAACACAGCATCTTCTGAAGTGGTACAGTACCTCACAGCCCAGTTTGGTCTCTAATAACAACCAATTTCTGAATTTCTCTCCTCCTTCCTCTCCTCCCTCCCAATATAGATTCTTTGTTTTGTATGAAAAGTTGTGCTGATCACTGGTATTTTATGACCTACATTATTACCCTCTAGGTAACAGAATGATAGTGCCAAACTAATTATTGCATTGTCTAATTTTAAATCCAGGTCTAGCGAGATTAACAACTTGCACATTAATTCTGAACATCAACAGTGCACCTAACATAATGCAGTTTTAAATGAAAGAAGCCTGCTCTGAAAACTTTTATATACTTTCATCTGGATCATCAGCTAATGTAAATTACTACATCTCCATTGACTTCAATGGAATTATGCCAATCTTCCCAACTGGATGATTTGGCCTTTTTTTTTTTTTTTATTTAGGAAATGTTTCTGGTTTGAACCATGTGAATGTCAGAGGGGAAAACACTCATTTCACTTATAAATGTAAGATCTCATCTATGTAAGCCCAGAACATGTCTGTTAAACTCAATGGATTAATTCCAGATTTTCATCCCTGTAAATGAGATCGGAATTGGCTTGGAATGTGCTTTTGGTTTCTTGACATCCCCCTCCCCCAACACAAACACTCTCTGTATAGAGAAGGATTTTTCAGTTCTTCCTAATTAAAATAAATTTAAAAAAAAAAAAAAGATGGAGAAAGAAGGACATTCACAGTCATGGAAAGTGTGAAAACTACTTTGTAGATAGGTAGAAAACCAGACTTGGCAGTGTGTCCTTACTTGCTGTTTCACCCTGCTAATTTTTGTGAAGAAACTTATGTGTTGAAAAACATAGAAGCTCCCTATATCTGAATACTGTCAACAGTCAGGCAAATTTAGATCTAATATGTAGCTTCTGATCCTAAAAATATATTAATTTCATATTATTGAAGAGAGAAATGAGTCCTGGAGAAATGCTGAATGATGTCCAGAAGCCAGAAAATTAAATAATGAAGTGTGTAGCACAGAGTGTATAAAGTTTCGGTTTAGATTGAAAAGCTGCGACTTAATTGAAAAGATTCTTAGACTACTTTTCTGTCCTTTCAGTTACATGGAAAGAAGAAATGTCATCAACAATACCCCTCCTTGCCTCTTCAGCATAATAACTGGCAGAAAACATTTAATAAAAACATTTAATTCAGAGTATTAGATCCCCAGAATCAGAATCCTAGATACCCAAGGTTGTGGTACTAATGGCACCCTCTGCGTGGCTGCTGAAGGGCTATGTTGACCCCCATGATAATATTGTATGGTACTTTGACTCCTGTTTAATTCTGATTAAGTTGTGCAAATGTATCAATTTAAGGTCAAGGTCTTGAATAAATTCTTTTGTGAGAACTGTTAGCAGGTCTTTTAAAATTAAAAGACCCATGTGTCTAATGGTCTTATGAGAATAGAATTACAAACGATGATCTTTAAAATAAATTGTAATTTTATGGATACTTATTAAGAGAATTTATTGTATTGCTAATTTGCTATATCGTAAGTACTGCTGCCAGTTTAGTCACTTGTAACAGAAGAAAAGAATGCAGCAGCTACTTATTACCATATTTTTGTCCTTGCCTTTGGTACTGTTGATTTGAAGTGGAGAGAAGGTTTCTACAGGATATTTCAGGTTTGTGATCTCTTACTGTGCAGTAAGGATGACCTGCAAGTTGTCATGCTCTGGCCCTGATCCAGCAAAGCACTTAAGTGTGTGCTTAACTTTGAGCATTCAAATTCCATTTACTGTAATGTGATTACTCACGTGCACAAAATTAAGCACATACTTAAGTACCTTGTTGATTGCAGCTAATGCTGCGCATTTAGCAAATTTGAACTTTCTAAGGAAGTTAGAAAAGAAAGTACAAGGTAGCAAGATTTAGTTATTACATTACAGGCAGTGGGGAAGGATGCTCTCATTAATAGCACCAAACCCAACTGTATTAATTTACTTTATTAACTTCTTTGTCTCCTAAGTGAGACAATGCATTTCTTGCAATGGAATAATGTCATACGTAGAACAGTTGCTCAGATTATCTGAATAGAGATGTTTGAATTCTGAATAGATTTCTCTTTTTCTTCTTCAAAAGTGTAAGGTATATTTGCCTGATACGTTGGTGCTTTTGTATGTTGGAAGGGTATTTCATTTTGGATATTTGATTAAGGCTCATAAACATGACATTCCTAAAGATGAATCCCTAGCAAGAATAGTTAAAAATGTTTCACTTTGAAAAGCTTTAGAGAATGAAAAGCTTTAGCGATGACTGCACAGATAGATAGATTGATAATGCTGTTTCATGACTTAAATACACCCACATCGACACTAAAGACAATATTTAAAACCATAAGAGTCATAAACATTGTCTTAATTTTACTGTAAAAGGAATTTTATTCTGTGAAGATCAATAACATGATGTAGGAGTGTTACTTAGAGCAAGATATTTGTCTAAGAGCAAAGGAACTTTTACTCATCAAAAGAGAAAAAGCAGGTAAAAGTCTGCTCCTAAAGCAACAGCAAATAAAACCCTGGGGGTATTTTATCAGACATGCAGATCCTATAGCATGTAATCTATTAGGTAACCTTTTTTCTGTGCATATGTGTGATTTTGAGCAATTCCAGTGTTCTGCTAAAAGTTTTTCTTTCCTTTGATTCCGAAGTTAATTCCATTCATTTGTAGGGTAAATGAGACATTTTATAATGTGCATTTGGAGACGAGATACAAAATGTTTCTGCGAAGACCATATAAAGTGCTTGGAAAAAGCACTTGGGAAGAAATTGCAATTTTGTAAGGATACTGTTGTTTAATTTTCACCATTCCACTCCCCCTCCAAAATAAAGAGATTTTTTCTTTCTAGGCACTGCCTAAATTAAGCCATTAAGTAAAATACATTTTTGTTATTGGTAATCATTAATTGTAGGGTCTTACAGTGGCATACGCCCATTCAAGGTTTCATTGTAAGAACCTTTTTCCAGTTGCTTGTAACTTTGTCAAACATAAACCACTGAGTAGCAATTTTCATGCCAAATATCTGCCTTGGGCTATTTTTTCAAAACTTGCAGCAAATATGGTCAGCTGTTTCTCAGAATGCATTGAAGGAAAATCTGTTTTGCTCATGTTGAGAATTTTTTGAAATATTTTGTTGACTACTTGCTTGTAGTGGGACTCAGAGCTTGGGAAGGGATATTCCTCTTTCACCAGCCTATGAAGGTCTTCCTCAGTCTGGAGAAATCTGATCCTCTGTAAAATTGTTTGCATATTTCATTTACCAGCTTCTTCAAAGATTCTGTCTGCAGTGGATGTATTCTTCCCTGGGGCTTGCAGATCTGAGCAGGACTTGCTCTCAGATTTTTCTTTTAAATTGCCAGTGGTGCTAAATACAAAGAGAATAAAGGTGTCTATCAGATGTTCTCGGCCTTCTTCCTGCAAATGACTGGACAACATGGAATAAGAAGCAGCTTGACCAGAATGCAGAAAAGGAAGACCATCAAGAAAGAGGAAAAAAACCAAAGGAAAATGCATTCAGGCACAGGAAAAAGGCACAAGTCAAAGGCTGTAAAATGTGACAGTGGTTTAGGACAAGGACTTATGAGTGAGACTGGTACTAGATAGGGGCGTGAATGGGAAGGATTGCGACTGAGATACGGAATCAGGGAGGGAATGAGAAAGATACTGGCACCAAGGCAAAGATAGCACTTGTAAGGGAAAAAAGGAGTTAGAGACAGGGAAAAGAGGAATAATGTGTTTGTAACTGTCATTCCTGTGCCTTGGTATTCCATTGTCACCGTCAGATGTCTCTGAATCCTACTGGCTTCATATGGGCACCTCATCTTCCTCTAATTCAAATGAGGAGAGGCTATTTTAAATGAGGAGAACAAGTTATTAATGTATTTGTTAAGGCAAATGACAGGGATTAGTGTGGCTCTTACCCAGTTAATGAACAACACAGTGAAAAATAAAAGAAGACGGAGAACAAATACCCTAAAAACATTCAACTCCTGCCTACAGTTCCCCAAGAGGGACTTTGTGTATTAAAGTTTGCTTTTAAAAAAACGGAGAAATTGTATTAAAAATGCATTTGCTACCAAAGTAAAAATATTATGCACTCAAAATTCAAGAAATGCCAGAAGGCATAGGTCTTGTCAGATGTTTATGTGACAAACATCTATATATTGTTCTGTTATACAGGGCACTTGCTAAATGAATATTTTTGTTGGATATTGTGAACAATTTCTCCTCTAGGACTAAAATGGAAAATGGAAGTGACTTCAGAGACCAGTAGTTTTATAATGCCAAAAGCATCAAATATTCAGCAAGATTGTAGAGAATGACCAATAAAGCGTTTGGCTAGAAATTTCCCTGAAATCAAGGCAACCCAGTCCCCATTCCACAGAAGTGGAAACAAACAAACAAGAGAACAAAAATATTGGAAACGCTATCTCTTCAAAACCCCAGAATCTAACCCAAAGAGGTTAAAAGTTGTAAAAGCTATCAGTTTTTACATCAGCACAGCAAAGACATAAAAAGTGCCTCTATGGACATATATACTCTATATACAGTTTTTCTCTCTGTCACAGTCAGGAATTACATTAAATATGGCCTATGGTCAGGTAATGTTTTGTGATATTAGGTACTGCCCAGTACCTACACCGACATGCTGTGTGCCAAAGGAGTCCAGGAAGACATTATGTGTTCCTGGCTTAGTCACTGACCTAGGGCTTGGACATGTTTGAAGCTTCAGTCAAACTGTGCAGAACAGCAGTACAGCTAGAAGGGAGGATTTCATCCCTTGCAATACCCTGGGAAGAACCTGGAAGCAACATATAACATTAATATTTGGAATGCATTCCCCCTCTGTGTTTGACCACTGTTCCATGGTTTGCTATGGGGCTTATTTAGGGCATTAATAAAATTAATTAGTTGCCTGCTTGCAGGAAAGAGACAATTAGTTATGATCTGTATTTATCAACACTTTAAGGCCCACACAGGCGTCATTGCCTCTTGGAGTCTCAGCTCCAGCAAGCTGAGGCAGCCGTTGCACTCATGCCGACACACAGAAAGGTGGTCCTAAAAGGCAGTAAGTGAACCCTTAGCTAAAGAGACTGAGGGTTCTGTGACTGACCACTCTAGTCAGGGAGAGAAGAGGTAGCATTTCCCACCTGATGAGGGAGGCCTGTGAAGGTCTGTCCTGCCACAAACATTCCAGAAACGTCCCAGCACATGGGATCTGGAGCCACCTCAGCTGCTCAGTGGGGATCCAGGTGGTATAAATATCTGATTTGAGTTGCCTGAGCTGTTAAACAGGCTGTGCTCCTAACAAAGGAAGAAAATAGTCTATGTATTTGCCAATGACCACAACTCGGAAAAAGGGCACTTGCAGGCCATTTATTGAGGCACATCCTAGTAGGCAATTATAGCTGTGGTTGACCCACATGAGGTCTGAGAGTGGGAGACTGAAGGGATTCCCCAGCACAGAGGGAGGAAGGCAGGCAGGAGGCCCTGCCCTGGAGGTCTGCACTGCCAGCACACGAGGGGAGCACAGATGCTGCCAAACTGTCAGCGTTAAAAGTGGCATTGTCTGCCACTTTGAAAACTTCTCTCATTTACAAATGAAATCCATGTAATTAATCTAAAGGCACTAAAGACTATTTCACAGGACACCGTTGTTTTCATTATAGCTCTTAAAAACCTTTACTGGATATACTAAGTAGTAACTACAAAGCCCACATGCATCACAGCAGCATCCCTGAGAGGACTGATGTTAGTTAGATGTTCTTGTTCTTTGTTTTCTGGGATTTTTATTTCTTTTGTTTTGTTTTGTTTTCACAATTCAAATGGTTTAAATGTTATTAATCTAGATTTGCTGAAAAGGTCTGTGAACCTTTCAAGGAGCCTGGTCTGAGTTTGGAGTTTGTAACAAAACCCGAAACCAGGCAAGTTTCATGTGGTTTTGAATTTCATTGTGAACGTTTCACCTAGATGTAGAAATAGGCTCAAAGTAACATTCCCAGTTTGAAAGGCTGAGAATTTCCCATCCAAAAGGATCAGGACTGTTTGGTGGTATTTTAAACAAAGAGTAGAATTCATCCATGTACAGATGAGCTGAACAAGGCCTTCACTTCAGCCTAATTCAGAGCCTCAAAATAAGAACTTAATATGGTATGTAAGCCTTATGCTGACCTTCTGCACAGAGATGAATGTCGACCCATACAAGCATATACTGCATGGCTACTGTTTCAACTCAGGCTATTCTAATGTGGCATGAGAAGCCTGAAGGGAAGAAAAATATAGGTATATAAAATGAAAATACTGAGGTTAACACAATACTAAGATTGATAAATACATTCTTCACTGGTCAGAAAATTTCAAAAGCGCTGGTGCTCATCTGATAATGCCTTTTGATAGTTGCCGTTGTTTTCCTACAGCTACAAGTCATGGAGCTCTGTAATTGTTCAAGAAACTCATCTTTCACTTGAGAGAAAAAGTGCCTAGTGCCATGGTTTTGGAACAAAAATGGGAAAAGAATTCCAGATGTATAAAATAGCCAAGACAAAAAGAATCATTTTTATGTTTAACGATACGATTTTTAAACCAACTTCATGACCTTGGGACCATGACTTCTTATTTTCCGTGCTTGGTGCTGGCAACACTGGCACGGGCAATATGCTGTGTTGCAGATTTCAGCGTCAGAGACTAAGTGTAATATGTATAGTTTGCTCAAATTAGTGAACAACAGAGGCTACTGACGTGTTACCTGCATTTGGAACAGTTGTTTGCTTGCGTTAATGCCAAAGCTGCCACTTAATACCCATGAGCTCTTGTAGAAGGGCCGATGGGTGGCTATCTGCACAGGTAATGGGCTGATCCAGGCTATGGGCCCATTGCTCATAGCTACCAGATGCTGAGGGCAGGGAAAAGGTGTCAGAAGAGCATGCTGCAGACTGGGCCACAGCAGATGTTGTGGTGGGGTTTCTTGTCTGCTGGCTGCTCTGGGCGGCTGTCTAAAAGTGATTTCTATAGACTTCTCTTGCTATAACTATGTTGCGAATTCTAAAAATAGCTCTCTCTAACCCAATATTAAGTTAAACTGTGTTTTCACATGTGTGTTTTGTTTTAATTGGGACATAATGGGAAGCAAAAGCAGTTTTGCTAGTATAAGCTCTGTCTGCTCTAGAACCAGCTCCTTGCTTCGGGACACCTTGTGATTTCACTAGCAGGACTCTCCTCGTGCAGCAGTCCTAGCGTTATCCCTAGCTGTCCAAGCGAGCTAGGAACACCTTCCATATCCTTAATAAGCAGAAGTTTGTCTTGCTGTTTTGCTCTGTGCTTTTATTTCCAATCCCTAGGTACAGCTTTGTCACTTGGGGGGCTCAGGCCTCCCAAAAGAGTCTTCAGCTGGTGAAAATAATTTTGGGTTGACTGAATCACTTCATGGACCACCTCAATCAGACAGGCCTTCCGGTCCTTTCTTTGCCTCTTCCATTACCCGGTAGGATAGGGACTGGCTGGCAGCTCACAGCAGCTTCTGCTGGCAACTACTTCTGAGTATTATTTAGGCCTACTATATCACTGAAAGGGAAAACAGCCAGGAAATCAGCCCATTCCTACTCCTCCAGATGCTAATCCCCTGGGACTGGTCTCCTCTGCCTCCTCCAGAGCCCATACTCCCACTGCATCTTCCTTTTTCACTAAGAAAATTTAATCCGTCTCTTCCACATCCAGGACAGACAAACAACCCTCCCAAGCCACCCGTAACTCCTCAGCAAGACCAGGAAGAGAGGAAGTGAAATCACTCCAGGAGGACCCTAAGCCAGAGCCCAGGAACAGCATCTGGACAGCATGGCTTCTTCCCTGTTAGAAGAGAAGGTAAAAATGCTCTGATAGCCCCATCGGGTGTAAAACCAGGAACGCAGATCTGTCTCGTGGGAAGCCCTCACCCCCCTTTCCATAGCTGCAGTGCCCGGGAGGCGGGCACGGAGACGTGCGCAGGGATGGTGTGGAGGGAGCAGGGTGCCCATGTGCACCGGGCACCACGGCGGGTCGGCCACGCCGGAGAGACAGAGGAAGACCCGTTTGCGAGAGACGGCATAACCGGTGTATGAGAGGGAGGGCCCAATTCGTGCAGTGTGGCCACTTACGCCTTCCCTGCCAGCATAAAGAGGCTGTAAAGCCCGTCTAACAGCCCCCCGGGGAATCCCGCTTATGCAAGGGGAGTCCCCGGCAGCTGTGCGCCGGGGTAGCTGGCTCCCTGCCATCCCCCGCCGAGCCGGGGCTGGGGAAGTGCGGGCAGAGGGAGGTGTGGCTGCCGGGGCCCCTCAGCCATTGCCGGCTACCGGGAATGCCTCGCCGCGGCTGCTAGCAGCCGGGCTCCGGCGGGCAGCTGCTGGGGCTCCCCGG
>WAAD01013124.1:57548-93193 GCA_013389945.1 Fregata magnificens
GAGCGCCCCCGCCCCCCGCGCCGCTCCCCCTTTGAAAACTGATCTTTGGCTCTTCGCGTGAAAGTGATTTGAATTTGGCTCGGCGGCGCTCTGCGCAGGCGTCCAGCTGCTGGCATGCTGGCTCCTTGCAAAGCAGCTGTTTTGGGTTTGAAATTCCAACATGGCAGAGGCTGCAGTCAGTCTTCCCTTCAAAAACTTGGAATGATTTCAAATCATAGGCACCTTCGCTTAACCCGAGCCCCCATTCATCAGCAAACACATCGGATCGATGCTACTCTAACCTATCGGGTTCTTGTACCAAATCTCCAGGTAAGAGGATCTTTTTTTTTTTTTTTTCCTAGGCTTCCTACCATCGTTTTAAATTTTATTTAATCTTAAAGCTCTCCGAGGCGGCCGCGTATTTCTATAATCGCCCGCTCGTGCCCTAAATATTTTGCCTAATTCGCAGTCGTTTTCTGATACTAAACGCTCCGGTCTGCTTTCCTAATCGTAGTCTGGAAAGTACAGATATACAATCGCAGTGCATGGTTTTTCCTCCTTGATCATTGCCAACAATAGTAGGCAGATTAAGAGTTCGCGATTGCAAGCTCCCTCCCCACCTCCTCCTCCTCCTAATTGGATTTATTTTTAAGTTGCATTGAAAATAATAAACTGCAGGTAACGCGGGGCTGGACTTTGAGACAACTAACTTCTGAGCAAATAAGTGCAAATAAGAATCTCGCAAAACAAAAGTTAGGTTTAAATTGCTGTGTCTGGGCTGGGGGGGGGCACGAATATGTCAGAGGAGCTGTTGCAGTAAAATGTAAGCACATCGTCTTGGAGGGGGTACAGCGTGGTGGGCGTATTGTTGGCTCGGAAGGGAGAGAAAGATGTATAATTTAATGGTATATACAATCCACTGATCCTATTACTATCCTCCCTGGAGCTCTTGTTAGTTTCAATGGGAGTGAGTGAAATTGACATGGACTTGCATTCCTGGTCATGTGCTTTTTTTCCCCCTTTCTTTCTTCTCTTGTGATCTGAGATCCCCTTTTTGTTGATGTTGCTTTCCCACTTAATTATATGCATGTAGGTTAAATGAATACCTGACGAAAGGGCCCACGTTTCAAGGCAGTGACATTTGATAGCTGAGAGGAAAAGTGGCTTTAATGAAAAGCAACCTTTGGAATTCCTGCTTGTGAAAAATCCAATTCAGCTTTTTGTGCTGCCAGCAAGAAATGATCAGTAGCACCAGTGTTTATGGTATGTCCGTTTTGGGATCTACTTCCTTTGCATCTAAATAGCAAAGACAAATTTAAATAGCATGATAACGCACCGAGGAGTCTGCATGCAAATATTTTGTAATAAATACCTAATGTTTAACAGTATATTTTCACTTGTGTATATGTAAGCATTTTTTTCTCTTGCTATCATTTGTTTATAATTTCTGCTTCAATTATAGCATTAGTTTTGTCCATTGTATTGATCTCAGTTGTAAAACCTAAAGTTGCATGTTACTAGCAGTGCACTATATACACCACTGAACTCCAATGGTATGTAAATTAGTAAAACTCGGTGACTGGAGAAGGGCAAAATGCGTAGCAATGAATATATACACCTATATGTCTATGTACTCGTACATACATGCCTCAAATGCATCTTTTCCTTTTGCAAACTAATAATTTTTGAGTATTTATTTGAACTCCAGCTGCTTTTCCCTCTCTTACTTTTAGCGTAATCATCTGCTAGACGTTTTAACTGATGTGGGGTGGGGGAATGTTTTGCATGTAAACAAACAAAACTACTGTTGTGGCCAAATATTTAATACTATTTAATAAGTGGTATTTTATGCTCAGTTTACAAGTGTCTGGTTCCTACTGCTGTGTTCTCAATGTGTAACAGAATGAAATAATCAGGTGCTGAAACTGGCTTCATTTTAACGGTCACCCTCCAGCCCCCCACGCCGCCCCCTCCTCCAAAAAAGTCAGATAAAATGGAGCATGGGGAATTTCAACAGATCTCCTTGTGGTGCAGTAGATGCACCTCTAGGTATGCAATTAAGGCTAAGGAACTAACAACAGAAGCGACTATTAGTCTGTTTTGTGCAACCAAAAAGGGGGTACGTTCACTTTTAATTGCGTGTGGTAGCAACAAATAAGGATGGAGAGAGACCCTAGGAGAGAGAGAGAGCGTGTGTGTGTGCGCGCGCGCGTGTGTGTGTGTGTGTGTGTGTTTGGGATAAGGGGGAGGTCTGGCGTGTGTGGCTGATGATCTCTCATAATAACATATCTGAATGCAAGAAAGAAATTGAGAGAGCAGTTGCACAATGTACACTCCTATTTTGGTGCTGTAGGTGACTATATTGCTAAACATATTCTGGGTGCTATATGATGGGAAAGATCTGATTGCATTTTGCATTTAGAACTTGTTGACTTTGAAGCGATCAATAAGGTGGCTGTTTATTTTAGATGCACATAATTTGCCCTGAGAAATGTTTTAAGGAGGAGAGCGAGTGAGCGAGAACGGAACATTTTTTTTTTCTTTTTTTTTTTTTTTTTTTTTTCCTAGAGCTGTTGGAGCGAATGTGATTGCCAGATGGGAGATTTCCCTCTGTGATGTTAAAGCTGTAATATATATTCAGAGCAGATTGGACTGCTGCTTGTGATGAGGAGGATATTACATTTATAAATTTTAAATCGGGAATCGGACAGTATGCTGAAATTGGATGGTGTGGACGGTTTGGACTGTTAAATGCGGTTCCCAGATAATAATAATAATTATAGTAGCAGTCATATATATATGTATAATAAGCACAATACTATTAGGCAGCTATATATATTCTATGGCACTTAAGTATATATTTCCAAATATGATTTTTCCTCTCTTCCCCCGCTTCCCTAAAATGTTAGGGATTGGAGGTGGTTGGGAGGGGGGTTTAAAAGCCCACTGTTAGGAGAAATCAAACATAATCAGGTCCCTGTTTGAGGAAAAGTTTCGCTACAATTCTTGTTGCGGATACACCTCTTTCTGAGTTTTTGTTTTGCCCATGTATGTGGCCTGACAGTGCCACAATCCTGAAAGGCTGGAAAGTGGGAACTAGTCACACTCGAGCAGCTCTGCTGTTGCAAATTAAAAGTGTGTTGTGGTCAGGAAATGAAAGCTACAATGTCTCTTTTGAACAAGTCATTTATCAAGAGAAACATCTATCAAGCAGTGACTTGTCACATTGATCCTCTAAAAGTTAGGTCCGAAGTGGAAGCTGCTTTGATGTTTTTGGTCCCAAATTTATAAAATTGAAAAAGCTGGTGAGAGTAGACCGATTTGCACTTAAAAATGACTCTGCTCTGGGCGTGACAAAATCATCAAGTATCTGTGAGACAGAGCTGGTAAACCAAGGAGGTATCGGATCTTCTGCCTAATTTTTATTTTCACGTTGAAACTTTAGCTTTGCCACACAGGCATCTCTTCTCATACTTCTAAAGATCCTCTCTCTATGCCCCTGCATTATTTCATTGGGGATATTTTCTTGCTTAGGAATACATCTGTTGCTTCCAAATTGAACCCTTTTCCGTTGTTTTTGTGGTGGTATTTATAGAGTTCAGCTTGAGAAAGAGATTTCAGGGTTTTTTTTTTTCTCTCATCTCAGTCTTTTTTCTTCTTTGGTATTTGTAATCTCAGTTTCCACCTATCCTCCCCGTGAAGCAAAGTTTCTTTTACTGCCAAAGTAATGTTTATTGCAAGTAAGGTACATTTGAAGATATCTGTTTGCACAGCTTGAAACATGTTAAGAGTCCTGTTAAGTGTGTCTTCCCCTTCTCATCCTCTTTTTGTTTCCATTTTTGACATATGAACCACACTTTCATTCTCAACAGAAGCAGTGTATTTCAAATTGAATACAAGGTTGAGGTTTCAGTAACAAAAAAAAAAAAAAAAAAAAAAAAAAACAACNGTCTAAACTGATCTTTTATCTCTACTTATTTTCAACCATTTGAATTGTTTAGCAACTTTTTAGAAAAGTTTTTCGTTTTGCATGAAGTTTGTATTTGGATTAGCAAGGAATCCCTTCGACGAAAGAGGTTTTTGATGTTTGTTGTTGGGGTTTTGTTTTCTTTTCTTTTCTTTTTGGCTAAGGTATGAGTGAAATCTTCCTAAAGTAGGATGCTTTGACTTCTTTTCTTCAGTGTCATAAATGAGACTAATTCTGCTTATGGATACTTGATAGAGACCCATTTGAAATAGGCAGCAAACAGCAGCGTGGTGGGAGTTTTGGTGAGTGTTATACTTGCTAATTAATCATGTTTGAAATGAAGGAATCTTAGCATGGTAATAAAGGCTCATTGTTGTTTGATGTTTGTAACAGGATGTGACTCCTACACGAATCTGGTGGGTTTGGGGTTTTTGTTTTTATTTCCCCCCATTCATAATAAGGTACTTCAGTACTCGATCAAATTGTTTTTATTTATTGCAACATCTGTGAAAGCACAGGGGTGTTTGCTTCTCTTATTCTAGCAGGGTTTTAGAAATATGAAGATTGTTTTGTTATTGATATCTTCGTCATACAGTTCATGGGGAAAAATGACAGTCTTATGTTGTTAGCTGTTCTTTAAGAATTTTTTTGTTTAAGCAGAGCCAAAAATCCTTCTGGTTTTTTTTCTTGATATAAAAAGCCTACTACTCTTTTTCTTATAATTGATAAAATGGCACTTCATGAACTTTTGTGCCCTACTTGCTTATGCATATGTAGTAAGGGATAGCAACTAAAAATATATTGCAGAATAGTTTGTATACTAGCCCTTTAAAAATTAAACTGTAAAACACTTGGATGGTGTTTTTGTTTCCTTGTTTTGGTTTTTAATATGGTTCTTATCAGATGTGTCATCTTTAGGCTTTATTGTTCACCTTTCAATTAACAACTACTATATATGATGGAGAGAGATGTGATAATCTCTTTCAGACTGCAAAGCTTTCGTTTCAAAATTTAATTAATTAATTAAGGCTATTTTATGCTGCATGAACAAGGTTTGAAATCTGCTTTTGTTTAGATGGTCTCCTGCTTTTTTAAAATATAATTCCTAGAGGAAAATGATTCTGTACGGTTCCTGTCAATACGTTTTTTCAATGAATGCATACAAGAAGCATTGAATATAATGACTGATCTTCCTGTACTCTTAATCATCAATTAATAGGCTTATCTGCTTGTCAGGAGTGGGTTTAATGCTACAGAATCAGCATGAGATCTGTGTATATGAAACGTTTGTATGTTGTTTATAACAGACTGAGTTTTGATCTAGCATTCCCACATCTAATAATAGAAATATTTGGCTCTTTGCCCTCAATCAATATATCCCTTAAGAGAACAAACTTCACATAATACTTTCATAAAGTGCCAGATGTATTGATACCGAGTTGATAAATTTAATTACTGGGGTTTTACATTGATTCATTGATCTTACGATTGGAGGAAATTGTTCTGCAGACATTTCTGAAGTATTGAGGAATATCGTATGTCAATAAAGCTTGATTAATTGATCAATCAGCACTTTTTTCTTCTCCTCCGTCATTGAAAAGAAAAGGCGTAGAAATAACTGTAAAAAGAATTTGGGATAAACTAATTAGAAATTCTCATGTGTTATTAACAGAGCAGATAAGAAGCAAAGCACTATGCATGTGGAAAAAAAATCAACTTTGAAGTAGAATTGTGCATATTGGGCCCAATCCTTAGGTGGTGTAAAATAGTTTAGCTTTAAAGAGCTACAGTAATTTACAGCTCCCAGAATGTGGCACACTGTGGCTTTTTTTTTTGTCTTTTTTTTTTTTTTTTTTTTTAGTACCGTTCTTTGACTTATTGGAAGCTGTTTTGAATCAGATATTATGGCTACCAAAATATATGGAATTTTAGATAAGCATCTGATCCAAAATGAACAGTATAGCTATAAAAGTAATTTGAAGAGCTGTAAATTCAGGATTGCATATCCCTGATATTGTTGTAGAGTATTAAACTCTTGCTGCTAGAGATGCTATCCTCTAAGTGAAAACTTATCTTCCTTATGGGAAAGATCACTTCAGGGAACTCTAGGCTGGAAAAAGGCCTGGAGTTTTTTTTGTTGCTAAAATAATAATAAAAGATTTCCAATACATGGAATTAGTTATAGGGATATTTTCCAGGTGAAAAACCTTACTGGAGTACTTGGCTCCATTTCTGTGAGGCATGCGACCTTTTCACCCTATGTCAATGATATTTTTATAGAGTGTGTGAGAAATACGAGCATAAAGAAAATTCCTTGAGATCATTCAATTTTTCTTTTTTCTTAAAAAAAAAAAGAAGAAAAAAGAAAAATCTCTGAATCTCAAAACTAAGAATCTCAAAACATCTCCCTTAGTGAAACTGTATTCCGTTAAAGGATGATAGCTAATATAGAAGAACAGAGAAAATCCACTTGCAATATGTTACCATAGGTTCGACAAATACAATCTTATCCTTCAAGGAGCAGAGAGTCCTAGACTGTAATGGAGGTCAAAGGAAATCTAAGGCTTTCAGTCCTTTAATAATTGTACCTGCCACCCCCCGATCAGCATATTAAAGAGAATGTGTGTGTATGTATTATGTTTCTTAGAATATAATTTGTATTTGTAGCAACCTACTAAATACAAATGGGCTTCACTACTATTGCTTCTAAATACCTGTTGATGTTGGTATCGCTGTGTGACAAGTGAGGGTAAAATGGAAAGAGAAATAGTTGGTCAATCTTGGTTCCCAAAGTCTTGAGAAACTGGGGGGGAGATCAGGCTTTGACAGGTCAGTTTGAGAATGCAAAGAATACTAGAAAGTGTAATCTGCAGAAAGCACCACTGATTAAGAGCATACGGAGACGTCTGCAGTGATGAAAATGTGGAGTCTATGCTTCCCTTTTTCTGACTTATATTGCTACGAGGTATTGGCACACACGGTATGGTAATAACAATATTGTACATCTGTTCCTATAGTGCTAGTAATGGTACTTGTCAAACATATCATAATACTGAACTATCTGTTTAATCATATAAGCAACACTCCTCACTACAATGGCTATTGTATTTGTACAATAGAAAGAACAGCCATGCGTTATTATATTTAAATAATGGAATAAAACTTTGTTCTTTAAACTGTTTTTCTGCATATGGGAAAAAGTTTCATCTGTCTCAGCTATAATTAAAAATAATGCAACTACAGATGACTGTCATGTCACTGGCTGATTTTTTTTTTTTTTTTTTTTTTTATTGTCTATTAAGTGTGTAGTCTGATGTGCCGTGAAACACTGAAATAGCAATTACCAGTCATATTATTTAACTGTCACTGAGAAACTATTTTCTCATTTCTTTTAAAGTATAGTGCAGCTACTGCTAGTATGTTGTTCATTAAATTTCAAATATCCTGAAAGTGATGTGGAGAAAAATGTTGAGATTATTTTGATGCAATAGCAAACTTTGGTGATGCAAGGCCATTTTTGCTCTAGGTTCCTTGAAATCACGTATTGCTTGGACTTTTTGTTATCTGTTTTTAACCCTTTCGTATTCATCTTTTAATGTGTCATGTACTCTCTGTTAAAGCATATGGTTCATTTTCTGTATATGAATTGCTCAATTCATGAAGATGTATGCCACAATTTATTTTGTGTGATATTTTTGAATGTGTGCATGTATCAAGCTGGTTATAGATTGGTGATGATAAATTGGTTTCAGTAATCTGTATCTTATTTGCATTAATACTCTAGCAGTAAGAGCATACTGTGGTCAAACTTCATGATCTAAGATAGCTGTCTCACATCTAATTAAGCAGGGTCTGAATGAATGATTCTCCGGTATAGGTCATAATTAAACTTTTTGTTTCTCGTCTTCAGTGTGATAAAATACTTAAGGGACACATTAATGCATGTTTGTGTAACTCCTGCTAATCTGAGTGGCATTTGAAAATGAATGTTGAGAGGAGATTGGAGAAGGGGCTGGACCTGGTAAGGGGATTTGTGGCAGGAATATATCTTCACGCTCTCATTCGAGGGTTTTTTTTTGCCTGATTTAGAACAACTGCTGTTTGCCTTTTAATATGTTGGAAATAACATCCCTATTTTCCTCTGAGAGGTTTTTCCCCTTCTGTTTCCTCCATTCTAGCATATAAGCAAGTCATTAATAAAAAAGCATTTATACAGTGAGCTTGAATTATCACCTAATAAAACTATGAGAACTGTACTGCTGCAAAGATATTCCTAGACAGTACAACAGATGTTACCATGTATACGTTTCTTCTGGAGACATGGTGAGGGGAAAAGCCAACAATTACTTTATATTACTGAGTGACAGCAGAGGGTGGGTGGGAATGATAAAGTTATATGCAGAAATTATTAATCCCTGACAATACTATCAATATTGAAATTTAAAATATTATGAACTGATAGCCCTGCTATACAAACTTCTGTGATAGCTGTGCTTTTAGATGAAAAGTAGCTATTTATATACCTTACAGCTCAGTGTGGTCATGTTGAAAGTATGAACTTACTCATCACATTCTGAGAAAGTGCAGGTTAACGTCCTCTGTCTTCTTTAGACCTCTGTGATTACTTCAGCCTCCTGAGTTGACACAGAGAAAGAAACAGCTAGATTCTATGCTGGAAGAATAAGGTTTGCAAGCACTGGCTGATATAAGGTATCCCATTGTGGTACCTAAACCAAATTTTAAAAAATCAAGCATCCTTTTCAAGTAAAACTTAAGAAACCTAGAAAGGAACAGCAAAGATGTATCTGAACACACTTGAAGGTGCACCATTTACTTTCAAAAGAGATCTTTCCCATCACTCGTGGATAGCTCCATCATGAAAAGCGATATCAAAAGATCTCAGAAAAGTAACTATTCTTTTATGTCTTTGGGAACTCAGATGCTTACAAGATTGTTTCTGAGAAGGAAAAGAATTGATCCTATTTTCAGTCCCTTGTTGGCATTTGTGGACCACATTGCTATATACAGTATTGTAGAAATACACTTTTGGTATATGAATACAGTTCTGTTTCCTCTTGCAGCTCTAAAAGAATAGTGCAATGTTGCTGTATGCAGACTCAGTTTGGACAGTATGTTTTTATGAATCCTTTCTTGCACTCTATAAAGTTGTTTTATTTAAAATGCATACGGAGTTTGCTGAAGATCTTTAACCTTAATTGATAGGTCATCTGTGTGATTAAAATAGAGAAGTTCAAATTTAAAATAGTGTGTATTGGTTTTTATGAAAGTAATATAGGCTTAAAGTCACCTGTGATAATTAGTGAACCGGATATCCCCATTCAGTCAGAAAATTGCTGGGTTTAAACTGGCAAGATTCAGTTATTTTTAATATGGAAGGAGACTGTAAAATTGCTAACTCTTCAGCTGAACGTACACTTAATTTACAAAATCAAGTGGTTCTGTGTTTACTAGTGTAAGATCTGCAGCTTTATATTAACTACATATCTATGCTGGTGCTGTATTGAACATCCTATAAATAGGCAGATACTCTATTTTAAAGATAATTTTTCATGTCTTTATAGAATTTCTGATAATTCTTTATTTCTTACCCTTTGCCTTCGATAAAAGCTGAAATAAATGTATTTTGGAAACTGTTCATGCAGCAATGAACCTTTTTGAGTCATTGATTTTCACTTTGTTCTTTGACTTTCATTCATTTCATTTCATACTACTGTCCTGTGTAGATGTTCTTTATGCTACAACACTGGTATATTTTTCGGCTTTCACTTTAAAAACTTTAGCGGTAATATTAATTTAGCTGATACCATGGTAGCCCTATCGAGAAATTTAACCTATTATTCAGATTAATGTTAGTGGTGGTAGAGAGCTGAAGCTGAAAGTCAGTAAATCCTATGTAATGAGGAGTATGAAGCACTTCTCATTATTTGGCCCCTAGCATTTGTCAGTGCGACAGTCGTATCAAAGGCACACCTTAATATGCAGAGAACGTCTTTGTTGAGACACATAGTTAAGTAAGTTTGAGAGGCCTTTGTTTTAAGATTTTTTTTTTTAAAGTTAGATGTAGGTAAAATAGATCTCATCATCTGCTTATAGAGACTCTGAATAACTAGTGCCTTAATGAATGACATTTTTAAAGTTTTTACCAGTTAGAAATGTTCAAAGAGTTATAATGTGATATTTCCTCCATCATTGAGCAGATTATACATATGGTGCAGAACAACAGACAAACTGATGCTAGTATTCATTTGGAATAATAATTTTCACCACTGATTAAGGAAAGACGTTTTGTTATTGAGTAATTAGCAAATGCACTTCTTCCCACCCACCCCCCCAAGATGTCAGCTGTTTAGAGATAGTAAAAGTCGTTGCTTTCATTCATGACAGGCAAGTCGTTTTTAGCTAAAGTTGCTGTTCCTTTCTGTTTCAGAGCTTCTACAACAGCTGCAGTTTGAGCTTGAAGGCTCTGAGTGGCTGAGATAACATCACGACTAGTATTGCATCTCAGCAAGTGCAATTCAGGTTTCCACTTTTGGGTGCTCAGTTATCAGAGGTGCCGAGTCCCTGCAATTTGTATTGACTTTGGATATGCAGGTGTGCAACAAATCTTAGAAGCCAGGTGATGAGTGTTATAAGGAATTTCCCCCCAAAATGGTAGGCAGTAGCTTTATTTGTACTTTTTAAATGCTACAACCTCCTTCTTGAGGTATTAATGCTGTATGATAGAGAAAATAGGGCTTTTGATTTTTTTTCCTGATGGTTGTAACAACACATTTTAAATTCATCAGGACAAAAATATGTGTGTTACGTAAAGGTATAACGAATGACTCATTTGTGATTTTGGATGGAGGAAACTTTAAACTCACTTTGTTACTGTGTAAATGTTCCAAGGAGCAAAATGCAGAGTAGATGACGCTGTTCTAATTGCAAAATCTCCCTTAGTTACCTTCTCCCTCCTCTTGATCCCCTTCTCCCTCCCCCCTGCCCCCCATGGCTTTTTAAAACAATTATGGGCATTGTGCTCCTTAATGGTGCATACTTACTGTAAAGATAGATGTCCTCAAATAATGAGTTTCTAATAATAATCAGAGGGAGTTAGATTAAACTGGTTTTGTATAGAAATCTTACAGTGTGAAAAAGTACACCTAAAATCCTGAGATATATTTACAGGAGCTAAGCCTATTTACAGAGGACTAACCCAATTTTGTAGCTGTGCATGTATGTGGGGAGGGGAGAGTAGAGGCGTATATTTGTATATGCCTATGTTTTTGTCCACCTGCTTTAAAGACTTCAGAAGAAGATTTTTTTTTAGTACAGATTTCTATTTTGTTTTCTGATAACAGAATATGTTTTAAAATCACAACATACTAATTAGCTTCTGTGTTTACACTGGAAAGCTTGCATCTCTTCAGATGACTTCTAGCAGTGCTCTTCTTTCTCTCTGTTGCTTCCCCCCCCCGTCTTTTTTTTTTTTTTCCTTCCCTCTGAGGGGCTTATTACATTAGATTTGTTGCTTTCTTCCTTGTTCAAAAGTTCTGAAGGGAAGTAAATGAAAGTGCTAAGTACAGTAACAGGTAATTGTAACTTGAAAGAGTTGTCACTATATTGGCTAGGAAAAATATTTTTCCTAACAGGTACTGGATCAGCAAGGCCATACAATAAACAGAGCAAAATAGTTTAACTTATGGTTTAGAAATACATATGCCATTTAAATGGAAACAAACCCCCAAATCTCCCACATACCTTTTGGGGTTTGGTGAACAAAAGCTCACTTGTACGCTCCAAATTCCCCTGGGCCTCAATTTGCAATACCATTATTTAAGCCTGGCTGATATAAACCCGTTGCAGAGAAATAGAAGCTCTCCTTCCTGGGTTTTCAAAGCCGTTCTGTGCCCCCCTCTCTCTGCCTACCCGCATCCNCATACCCTGCCACTGTGAAACTCTTTTGTATTTGAAATACAGTAAATGTAGAAATGCTATGCTTCTAAAACACAGAAAAGTGCCATTCTGCATGGTCTTACTGACATCTCTACCAACACGCATGTAATTCTATCTTCAGACTAAGATCAAGGCTATAATCACTTTAATATCTGTTGTGTCCTCTACCAGGTGACCTGCAGTCTTTCATTGTAAAGATAAGAGACTCTGATATAATAAGTTATTTCTTCTCTAAGTCTGATCTTATAGAAAATACTAACCATAAACTGAAGAGAAACTTGTGCCCACTTAATATGCTCCTGGGGTGCCAGGATCTCTGGATATCTGCTCATGGGTATAGTACTGACATTGTGGGATGCTCAGCTGGAAGCTGTTCTGGAGCAGAACTGGGTTTGGGCGTAATCCCAGCAGCTAACAGTAGATACGGGAAACACTGTAGCTTGATGCAGCATTGAGTACTACAACTGTATTTATTTTCCTGCTAATAAAATGGCAGTCTAGTCTGTCATTAAGAAGCTTGTATTTTTGAAACAGCAATTGAGGTGCAGTTCTGAGCTTTTGAGTTAGTATCTGTTAGTGGGAAGAGCTAAGAAATAGATGCGCTAAGTTCCTGAATGTGGGCGGAAGGATGGTGAGTAATACATGCCTTGGCATGGCATCTGCCAGAAGCGGGTTGGTTTTTTTTGGTTTTTTGGTTTGTTTTCTGCCCCTCCCCCCCGGCTCTAGTTTTGAAAGGTGTAAGGTATTCTGATAAGCAGAGAGGAAAAAACAAAAGGGAAAAATACTTCCAAGCAAATCGTTATAGCATATCTCAATGACTGTGTTCCACACTTAGATTTAATTAGAAGACAACTGCACTGGAAAACTGGTCGTTTTAGTCATAGTTAACGACTGGTTCTCTCCTACCCCCAATCAGAACCGATTATATGCTGTGTTGTATAATGTAATTCCTACAAGAAAATTAAGCCTGAATAGGCACGATAGTATTGTGTAGTTGCAATAATGGGGTTTTCATTAATGATGTTAATTTATCACTTAACTATCCTTTTAGAGGTGAAAATAACTCTTTTCTTGTGGTGGTTCCTTTTACTATATATACCAACCAGAATCAAATTGGGGTATTTTGTAAATATTTTAAGCAAAAGACTGTGACTGGATAGCTATCAACATGTTCATTATATGGTAGAAAGGCACCGAAAGAAGTGAAACCTTGTATATCCATGTTTCTTGTAACATAACTACTTTCAGGAGGGATTTCTTTTATGTTGTAATATAATTTACTAGTGTGTGGTTTCTAAAGTGTCATGGGTAGTTCAATGCTGGATTTCAGGCAAGCAAGTTTGTTTCCTAGTTAGCTGTAATAAGACTTACTTGCTGTCAGTAGTAAGATAATAAGGATGAAAATCATGTGCAGTTTAAGAAAAAAAAAAATCTATCCATTAGCATTTGTGCACCAAATTCCACTTGGTGATATGCTTGTTGGGCTGAGGTATTAAGTGCTCTGTGGGCTGTATTTCAACTAGTGTATGATTGACTAGGTATATTAGAGCTTTGTACCTACTGCCAATGCAAAATTTGACCCTGGTTTTACCCTGAGATGTTTTTGCCTTTAGAAAGATCCACACTTTAGGACTGCACAGGTGGGTGGTAAGAAAATTTATCGTTGTTATTTGTAGGGTGTGGCTCCATGTTAGAGTAAGAGTAACTTGGATCTGAATTGATGCTGAATAGATTTTTTTTTTTTGTTTTTGGTTCCAAAGCCCAACTGTGGGAATTGATCTATCATCTTAAAATTTCAAATCTACATTTTATGCACTGTGCCAAAGCACCCATGAGCTCATTAAGCAAAGACTTTTTCAATTATATCTTGTGTTTTTGCATGTATTTATACTTGACAGGAATCCTTTAGAGGTTTTGTTTGCTGTATTAATACTTATAGTGTCTTGAAGTACATAAAATATGCTTAAAAAAATAAAAAGAGTAAGCACTGTTTACAGATCTAGTTCTGGTAGCGTCTTCTGTATTTTAGTAGCTGCTGAAAAGTTCCTTGGCCAGACATCCAGCCTCTAGAGGGCACGCCAATAACCTCCTCTGCCAGACCCTCACCCGTGCAACCATCTGCAGAAAGTTTTAACGCTGGCACCTACAGAGAGAATCCCATTTGTGTTACATAATAAAATCTCTGTGTGTATTCCTCATTATTCCTGGAGTTTTGCTACAAAAGTGGTTTGCTTTCCTTTTCTTTTCTTTTTCTTTTTTTAATCTGGGGGAAGGCTTTTGTATTTGTTATGCTGTTTGCTCTGCGCCCCCCCCCCCCCCCCCCCCCCNCTATGGTATAATCATGTGGCTCACTTACAGTTATTCCTTCACCTGGTAGAAATCTTTCTTTAGGTATACACTGCTCTTTACTGTAGTAAAGACTGCAGAAGCCAGTGCACAGTATCTGAGACTTGCAAAATTAGGTACTAAAACTTATTATGTACTAAAATCTAGATAATAAATAATTCAGGTGGGATTAAACCCGGTTAACCCTACTCCAGTTGCCTAGGTTCAATTGCTCGAGCCTTTTCTCTTGCGAAATGCCATATTACAGTTTTTTGTTCTCCTATGGACTATTGTTACTCACATTGGTATTTATGTGAAGTCATACTTGTTCTCTAGTTCAAATGTTTGACCATGGTTCTCTACTCCAGTATATCACCATTAGAAATCAGAGGGTTTCCAATAATTCAAATGAATCTGATAGCCTGCTTGAAATTTTCCTTAGATCTACTGAAATAGAACAAAAGAGCAAGTAGTCTTGGATTTGGTACCATAAATTAAGACATGCCCCAATCCATAGTTGAGTTTTGGTCTAAGAATGTGAGTATGTTTAGGGAGAAATATATATTGAAGAAAAATTTGTCGCACAGAGTGTCGTTAACCTAGTATACAACCTTTCCTGAAAGTGTACTGGTTTAACTTGGGCACTTTCTGCTTGAGCATTTTAAAATATTATTTTGCCAGTTTGAACTGAAATGTGGTTGGAGCATGTACACTTTAGAAGGAGGAAAAATATCTCCTGCTGATGACTTCATTAAGTCCTCTGTATAGTGAAACAGATAGGCCTGTTACTCTGGGCAAACTTTGCTTTTTAATCGCATGAATACAGCATTTTAGCTATACATTTATTGTTGAGCCATGAAGCTTAACTGCATTGTTGAGTTTCTACGTTTCTGTACAACACGAGGCAAAAGTTAAAGGGATTGGTTTTGTTTATTTTGTAGGTCACCTGGCCTATAATCAGGTCTATGCTCAATTCCCATTTAGCCTTCCAACCTTTCCTTTAAAAGTAATTTAAAAAAAAAAAACTTAAAAGCTGTTTGGTGTATGAAGTATATGGTATCTGCTTTACAGGTGATAACAGGTTTTGCAGGTTTTTACAGGTGATTGGTTACAGACCAAATTTTGTTGGGGGAGTTTGACAATAACCTGTGAACAGTTTGGAAGATTTATTTAGTATGGTCCTAGGTTGATGCAACCCCATATGCAAAGTTTTCCATTGCATCAAAATGTCAAAGAGTTTTTGTTGGTCTAAGGATAATTACAGTTTATGGAGATGCAGGGGAAAAAAAATTTCCAAGACAGAGCACAATCTGTGAAAGTGCTAGGTCATACTTTTTGTCTTGATCACCTGTGGCCAATGGATAGTTAACTTACTGGAGAAATAATGGTGACATTGTTTTGTGATTCATCTAATCCACTTTTTCCCAAGGGTGTCACTTCAACCTTGGCATACACCCAGGTTGGAAACTTGTTCCTTCATTCGGTGTTGCGTGTTGGAGCTGCGCGGTAAAGTGCCCAACATACAGAAACCTCAATAAAAACAGACATGTAACACCTGGAGGGCGGTGGCATGGTTAACCCCTTTACAGACCTAATCTCTGCAGTGTTAGGGGTACTCTTAGAATAAGTTTCAGCTGTCATGGAAAAGGGTTGGAAATATAGTTAGGGTGTCTGGTCAGTCTTAAATAACCAAGTTTTTTGACGACCGAGTTGTTTACAGTCAGAGACTGTCCCCGCCGTTCTGCCTAGGAGAGAGTAATCTTTTTTTCCTAACTGCCAGTACAGGATTGGTATCATCCAAGCATATCCCTTGTTGTTGTCCTCCAAACCCCAATGTTCTGGGCCTTTCTCTTCCACCCAGTCAAATGGGTGGCTTTTACAGCTTGTCCTGAAAGCCAAAAAAATCAGGCTGTGTTGAAGTGAGTCGGGGGAAGCAAGTCCTAGAGCCAGAAACGTCCTCATGAGGGATACGGTGCCTGTGGTCCCTCCTGGGTGCCGGTGGGGTGCCCACTGGAGGGCCTCTGCCCCCATCACCTGTGGCATTGTGGTGGCAGGCAGAGCTAATGGACTCTCAGATGGATCAAAATATCAGGGACAAGTGAATATGCTGTGAATATATTGATACAGTTTATAGGATCTTTTTTTAGAAATTAGTTATGTGGGGAAAATAATTCAAAACTAATTTTGATGGGAAGGATTAAAGCACCGAGCAGCTCAAATGCAAGCTGAATGGATGGTCTCCAGTTTTTTTCACTGGAAGGGTATATGTCATGTCTTTGGTCTGAATTTAGAAAAGTGTGAATTTTGTCCTTGTGGTGGAACATTGTACCTCTTAAACGTAGGAGAGGGGAGAAAAACAGCAAAGGATTTATTTTTTCCTTCTGAACAAATGAAAGCAAGAGCAAAGCCATCTTCATTTTAGAATTCAGGCTCCAAATTTCTCTTTAAACCATTTTTAATAGAAACAGTAAGTTATAAATCATCTAAGCAATTACCTGAACACAGGAGGAGTGGGGCCCAGCCTGGGTTTCAGCCCCAGATGTTTCTGCACTACAATAATGGCCCAGCCCAGATATTTACAGCTTAATTTCTGTTCATGTGCACTTGTCCATAAATGGTTCCTTTTCCATTTCCAGTTCAACAACTGAACCACTTATAGCAGAGAGTGATTTAAACTTGAATGATGGCAAAATGTGAATAGAGACAATTTACCTTTGTCTTGGAAACTTTAAAGTCCATTTCCAGTATTTAAAATGTAAGGTTACTCTTGAACAAAGAATGATTGATCAGTAAGTGCCTCCTTTTAAATGTCGTATTCTTTATTTTTTTATATATATGTGTATATAATCTGATTTTATACTTTTTTTTTTTTTTTTTTTTTTTTTTTTTTTTTCTTCTCCTTTTAATGCTGTACCATCTAGCACTACTTGCATTGCAAGCCAGCGTCCCTAACCTCACTCCTCTCCCCATTCCTGTCCTCGTCACTGCTCCTCCCAACCAGCCCCATTGCTTGAAACTAAACAAATTGAAAATAATGATTGGTAACCATCTGCTGTGCTGAAATTCCACGCACAGCAGTTAACTCCATTTTACAAAACAACTTCAATCTAGTGAATTACAATGCAGTTCTTGGTGGCAGCAGATAGCAACAAGCAGTTTTGAGTTCCTCTAGACAAAGCAGTTCGCGTAGGGAGCATTATGCAGAGTAACTTGGTGGTGTTGGGGTGGTGGTGGGGATACTTTCGCCATCAGACAGTTCAGTGTAATGCATTTGAAACTAGAGAGAGTCTAACCACAGTCTAATTGTTTCATCTGATTAAAAAAGAGGCCGGTCCATAAAACTGTGCAGACAGGCGATCTTGCAAACGTGCGCCCTTTGGTTTTCTGTTTCTGCAGCTGCAGTGCAACGCGATGAGTAGCGTGTTCAGCTTTCACTCACTTTCATATGACTTTTGGAATGCCCAATGAAAAAAAACCTCAACCAAAAATTAGATTGCGTAGCTGGTCAAAGTGTATTGAAGAACAACAACTATTCATAGAGTTTCTATTGAAGAAACTCTTTTATTGATGCAGAACTGTAACAAGAAGCACTCTAAATAGTGACGAACTGCCAAACAGCAGATATTCAAATAGTGACAGACTATGATGTAATATTAAAATAGGTACCATTATCATCTATGTTTTCCACTCAGTTTCAGTTATTTGAGCTTAGGTTTTGATCGTGTATAAAGAAAGTTGCTTAAAATGGGCAGTATATTGAGTTCAAAGGACCCATACAGTTCATAAATTCTCCGGTGTCTACTGGATTTTTCATCAGGGAGACTTCCAATAAAAATGATCTATTTTAGAAATAATATTGTTTAGTAGGTTGAAATGTGGTGTAATAAAATTAGACCTTCAGTCTTCTAAAGTTACTACTTAGATGGCACCCTTGGGATGGTAAAATGGCTGTATAAGCAGATGAATCAGACAGTTTCACTGATGGATACATTTGTCAGTCTCTGTTACAGATATAATATATTCTTATATCTGTAATCCTGACACTGTTACATCCAAATGAAATCAACATGAGGTTGTCATCTTTAAGCAAATATGTTAAGTGTTGTCTTTTGTGCTTTGGATTTGAAAGAAAGGGGCCCAAGGGAGCCAGCATCATGCAAATGGAACAAATCCCATTTCTTCTGAGCTGTGCTGTTTCCCCCTTCATGGCAGCTGGCTGTGTTATCTTTGTGTGTTTCTCTGAGTGCTGACAATTCTTTCAGTGATCTAAGTTAGGGCACATTAGAAAGTGGAAGCAGCTGTCTGTCGTTATACTGAGAGACGTGTTTGCTCTACTGCAAAGATGAAGGACCATGAATCCTTGACACACTCTCTCCCCCCTCCCCCTTTACTTTCCAACATGATCAACATTCAGACGCACAGATTGTCTGCTTGGACAGTTTTTTGTTCTGACTGACAGCATCTGGCATAGACAAATTTAAAAATACATAGCATGCCATGCTTGGAATTGGAACATCCCTTCTTTATTAATCTTCTCATTTAAACCATTCATTTACATTTCAAGAAAGGTTACAGCTTGATATGGTTGAAACGTTTATTTTAAATGAATAACCTCCTAATGAAATACCTTGAATGAGCACCAAACAGTCAGTGTTCATTAAAAATTACACCTGATTAGTATGGCCTTGGAACTGTTGTGAAGACATAAGATTTCCCTATTGTCTCAATCCATAATAATAATAAAAAAAAAAATGTTTAGCATGTGTGACTGTGTGGAATTTTTTTTTTTTTTTTTTTTACCTCAGAGCTAAATGGGAATGGTGTTTTCACTTGCAACCCCCCATCATATTCAGGAGTACCATGTTATAAAGCAGTAGCCTTTAAAATGCTATTTGTCTAATTAAATCTGGTTCTGATGGAACAATACATTTGGAGGAAATACCTAAATAATGTTTTGGTTTGTTTTATTTTGCTAAGGCATTTATGATTTGAGAGACAAGATGCTTTATGATTTGATGTAATCTGAAATTCTCTCTATATATATTTCTACTGAGAAGTATTCACATTTATATACAATACTTTACTAGTAAAAGAGAACCGAAATGGTGGACCACCCACAAAAATGTTTATGCACGTGCACATGCACATATGCACATGTACATTCTGTGCACTCTCATCTTCATGATCCAGGTTAGCAACGTAGACATGCTTGTCTAGCATTTATGTAAAAATAATATGAAAATTGGCTGTACCAGTCTGAATATGGACTTTGAGTCCCGGAAGGGAGGAAGAAAAACCTCTTCTTGTACTAGGCATTTTAGACGCTTTATATCACTGTGGATTGCAGCTTTAACTACTTGCAGTACAGAAAAAAAAAAAAAATCTTCCAGAAGGGGGGGGGAACCCCCAGTATTATAATAAAATAGAGGACTGTTCAAGTGCTTGGCAGTAAATATGTAAAACAAGTATCCTGGCTTATTTGGAAAGGAAATAGATGCTTCAGCAGACAGCCTCAATTAACAATTGTAAGCAGGAGAGGACTTGTATTCCTTCGGTAAATGTAGGAGAGGTCATTTGCTTTAGGATAAATTCTGACAAATTTCAGATATAGACATAAAGGCTGGAATAAATATGACAAAAGATTTTCAGTTGCACATCAAGCATTTTGTATTTGCAATGGCCATTTACATTTTTTCTCAGTGAATAGATTTCTTTTTTATTAATGTTTTCCTGAATAATATATTTTTAAATTAATTGACTGTGAAACAAGCATTTTGGGACAATAGCAATTTTAATATAGGCTTGAAATATCATTTATGCTTTTTTAAAAATTCTCTTAGTAATGTCTAATCTATTTTTCTGGAGGAGGCACTAAGATGATAAGTTTTCAGCACAGGTTTTACTATACTAGCTATGTGTAATCATAAAAGTGAAATCAAATTTTATTTTAAATGAAATCACATTTTTTCCCCCACAAACTGTTCCATTTATGTGATAAACTTCTATTTTGATTTTTTTTTTTTAATGACTAGTTATAAAGGCTTGTACAGATATGCATCTGTAAGCAAACTGGGAATAGGTTAGAGAACACAATTCCCTGGTGTAAAAAGCAAGGTTTAGCAGTAATGCTTTTAATCTGGACTTGTAGAGGATTCGGGAGCATCCATAGATCTGCTTCAGTAATTACCATACCCCAAGTGGCACTGGAAGAGACATTTGCCTAAAAACTTGATGTCTTCATTACACTGTTTACATTTTAATTAGAAACATGAAAATTAGTGATTCATACGGACTACTATAGTTTAAGTGGGTTTGCTCACCATCCAATAAATCATAGAGGGGGGAAAAAAAANCAACCTGCATCTGCAAGCAACAAACCCTCTCAAACCTTACAGTTGTAATAAATAGTTTACTAGGAATCATTCATGGGAATAATGTGTTGGTATTAGAAGCTGGTTAAAATGGTTTTTATTTTATCAGAGACGAAATTTCCATGTAAATTAGCGAATGTAATTTTAAAGCTACTTGCAACACAGTACGACATGTATGCGAATGACGTGTGGATAGGGTATACATATGTAGCCTCTGTGCATGTGTATGTATAAAATTGTAGCTGTATTAAGGAGAAGAATTGGTGTAGCAATATTTTGGCAGGGCTGAGCACCATGTATGGCTGCAGAGAAGCCAGTTTCGCCTGTTTCAGTATGTCTTCATAAACACACGTAAACATTTGTATAGCTGCACACAAAGATGTATATATACAAACACACACGTGCACGCACACAGAGACAAGTAAGGATATGTTGATAATTTCCCCCTGAATTTTGCATGTACCTGTCATCACCAGTGGCCTAAAACCACTCTGTCCAGGAGTGATGGGGAGAAGCAGCGGTGCCTGTCAGTGTCCCTGCCTGAGTCAGCAGCATGTCCAGTGCCTGTGCGGAGCGACAGTCACTCATCCAGCCCTGCCCTCCCCGGGGGCCGCCGGCCTCCTCCGCACCGAGGAGAATGACCCCTCTGTCTGGCACGCTCAAGATTCCGAATCGCACCGCATCGGTGTGCGAGTTCAAATCCCTACTCCTAAAGGCAGAGCTGGGATTCCAGCTAATGACTCAGAGATACAGAGGGTCAATGCACTGGTGATCTGGAGTACTGAGCCATCGCGCCAGCTTAGTTGTACTTTTTTTTTTTTTTTTTTTCCCCTCCCTCCACACTATCCAGCGCCAGTGAGAACATCAANTCCATAACTCACTGTCTTACCCTCCGCATTTCCACCCGCATTCCCTTATGGTAAAGTGATGATATGCAAAATTGCATTTCTTCTTCTAAGAACACTTTATGGGTCGTATTCCTTTGGATTTCAGTTTGGTCTGCTCGATTTAAAAAAAATGTTTTGTTTGGGGGGGCGTGGGGGAATTGTTTTCTACACTATTAACTTTGTGTTACGTTAGTTCCATATAGGCTGTTTTGGGCGTTATGCAAATAATGCATGGATAACAAATTTCTTTGAATGGGGCAGTGAGCCTCAGTAGCAATAAGTAAAAACTTGTTGGTTTAATATTAAAGTCTTTTTCTTTAAGCAAAAATAAGGATGTTTCCTCCTCCCTTGCTTTTTAATGGATTTCTTTTTTTGGAATCCTTAAGATTTGTAGGATAATCTCATTCCAGAACTCTCATTCTGCATTCTGTTGTTTTCCTTTTATATGTATATAAATTTATATATATATTTGTAATTCTTCCTGTGTACCTCAGATTTTTAGACAGGACATGATATACATCAGAATAAGCATTTTATAAACATGTTTCACATTTGCCAGTACGAATCATATTTTTGTTCTTTCATCATTCAAGTGGTATTTCCGAGCCAGAGAATACGTAAACCCAGGTATATCTTGTGGCTATTTTAGTGCTTTATATAAGGATTTCACATGCCAAAAATAAACAATAGTGTCTCTGTTTTGCATTTGTTTTAACGTTAAAATAATGTTTCAGTTTATGTCAAGCACTTTCGTTTAATCTGAAGATTTGTTTTCCTTTTTCTTAATTTAAGTTTTTATCAGAAGTTATTAGTATTGTCTGTAATTCCTGGTAATTTGGCAGCACTGCAATGAATTAAGTTGGGTGCACTCTTTGTAGTGTGATTGACTTAGTGACAGTACTCTGTCTTCATTTGTTCTGGTTTTTCTTTTTTTTTTTTTTTTTTTCAAACCCATCTTTTTGGGTCTAGGCATGTTATAAATGCGACTAAACAGAACTGTCTATGTCTGCAAAGACAGAAACATGCTGCTTGCTTGTACGTACTGCAAAATTCTAATAGTTTTGTGCTATCTGTTAAATTCAGTGTGCTTTTTGCATTGTGGCATGAAACAGTTGTGCTGTGAGGGAAGCTGGCTGCCTGCCAGCCATCGACTATGAAATCCCGGTTACCTGAGAGCTTATCAGTTCTTTTGCTTTGTAAAAGAAAAAGTGATGAAAATGTTGGTAAACTGCCATGAAGGTTTAAGGCTGCTGGAATAAGGAGCCGTGTAATCAGATTGGAAAATGGAGCTTGAGATTCTCTGCATGGGAAGCAGTCGCCTGTGGACCTACCGAGATGCTGTGCAAGTGCCCGAGCTGACCACTTTGTTAGCAAATCAGCTTGTTTGCTGCAGCAGCAGGGTGGAATAGGCTAGTCCTTGTGATGGTATGTAACACAAGTAATATCTCTTGCTTTGCACAGTGTAATCAGCTTGCAATTAGCTCACTCTACATTAACCTTCTTGATATTTTTCCCTTTTGCAAGACTGTGCACTTTAAACAATTAACTATAGAAAGTAATCCTTCAAGCAAATCAAAGCAATCCTTTAATTTTATCACCCTGCTGAAAAAGTATCAGGTGGTCAACTGGTCTTCATCAGCTGCTGGAAATTCTCAGGCTCACTGTAGCGTGGAGAGGTTCTTTAACCCATTCACATTTAGAAAAATGTCAAGATTTTATATTTCTCACATAATATAAAGCTGCATCATGAAGCTGCAATTGGAATTATTTTAATGAAAAGCCTTGGGAGAGCCCTTTCCTATACAGACAGCTTTTACGCTTCTGTTTGTTTAGGCATTTCCATACACTACCTCTCAGAAAGCTTTGATGACACAGCCACTTGTACTCATAATTCCACTGCTTCACCTCCAGTGAACTTGATTCACTAAGGTTGGAGAGAACAAGGCTATCGTTGCTGATCTTGTGCGTTGCTTTTTAATCCTCTGAAATAAAAGCCAGATAACGGGAAAATTTGTGTGATAGGCAAACTTCCTTTTAGGTAGGAGAGTAAAAGTTTTCATGCCATTTGTGGAAATGTGGAAGCTTGAAGTTTAGCTAAGGAAAATAAGACTTAATTCATATTAAGAGTGCAGAACACGATCTGCCTTGCTGCTATTTGAATGGCTTACCCACCCAAAAGTTCCTTTGTCTATTTGATAGTTTTGGGGTTTATTACAGGATTGAATTTTCCAGAGTTATCCTGTAAAGCATGTGATTATTTATACCCTGGTAATATAGTATAAGAGGAATATGCCTGGTATTTCGTGTAAAAGTTTGCTTCTATTTAAATAATTGTTTGACATACCTTGCTAATTGCTCAACAATCACTCAACAGTTATGGTCGTATGAATAAAAGCAGTGAAATTAATGACAAAAATGTTTACGAATAATAATGCTGTGTATGAGCCTTATTCATATTACATTCATTATATGAAAATAAATATTGTGGGTGATTTAAGGCTGTAATGAACAAAGTGATCTGAAACTTCTGTCCAGATATTTTGTTAAGAAGACATTGGAAATGGTCAGCAGCTTCCTTGCCACCCCCCACAAAAAGTCATTTCAGTCATTTCATTGAATTCCAGTAGATCAGAGCAATAAACTGAATTTATAATATGTGATCCGCTTTTACCAATGATATCTGTGAAAGCAGTATTGACTGGCTGTGTTAAAGTCATCTTTTATCTCTCTTTGTAGAATGTGAGCATGTTTTGAAAATACAAAGCCAGATCCTACTAATCACACTACATTTATCATATTTTAATGTTGGCTTTGGCTTAGTTTTAATATGTATAAAAATTCTGGAATTTATGTGCACATCTGTTTTCTGTGTGCCCCAATTTAAAAAAAAAAAAAGCAAAAAAAAAAAAAATAACCTGCATACATCTTATGCTGCAAAGATCTACTTTATATTCTTTTAGAGGACAAACTCCATTAGATATGCACTTACTGTACATTGGATTGTAAATCTTACAATTTAATGGTAATTCAGTGAGCAGTTATTGCTTCTGTGGCCTTTTTTCTTTCTTTTTTGTCCCATCTCACTTGTGAAATAGGGTTACCCTTTACAAGTGTCACATCCATAGATTCATCTTTTGTACTCTATAGTTGTTCCTAGTGCATCATTCTAAGTGAAAAGAAAAATAGGAAGCCAAAGCTACAGGAGGGGCATTGGGGGAGGGGGTCTATACATAGAAATACAGCATATAGCAGCAGAAAGACCAAGGCAGTTTAGCATCAATCTAACAGATTAAAATTTTGCTGTAAAGGTACATTTTCTTTAACCTCATTCTCATTCGTTTTTCCATACCACTGTAGCTGGCGTTTGAATTCCCAGGAAGCAGAAATGGTGTCTTAATGATACGAGCCTTTTTGCCTTGCTTACACTTTTAATACTCTTATCCCTTTTCTGATATGAAATACTTTTTGTAGAAACAATATACACATTTGTAAAGAAATTATAAAAGGATTCTCCTTTTGAAGATAATGAGTTCTCTTCAGGAACTGCAGGTTACATGGAACACAAATGAGCTCTAAGTGGAGGGATTTAAAGTCCTGCTACAGCATTTAATTTCTTGAGGAAAGGAGTTCAGTTCAAGGTTAGCCTGTTATTGTGGCACTGGCAACTACTTCTCTCATTCCTGTTCTTCTGCCAGCAGTACCGCACAAAAGGCAGTCATTTTTATTTAATACGTAGGGAGGTATTAATCACTGCAGTGTTTTCTCGCAAAAATTTGTCTTATCAAATTCATTGTTTCACTACTCATGACAATAATAGGTGTTTAATTACTCAATAAGAGCAGTTTATAGATTCCATTTTTCCTGTTTGCTGGACAAATGGTATTGATTTTGTACTTTGATGCAACATGAAACTGTATTAAACACAATTAGAATTCTGAGGCTGGCAGTGTGTATCAGTTATGGTAACTGAGCTCCTTGCTAAAGAAACTGCATCTTCCAAATTTTCACTACATTTGAATTCCCAGGAGAATAAAAGATCTTTAAGGACACTCCTTTTATGACACGAGTTCTTGGTGTGTTTTTTCTTGTTTTTCACCAGCATTTATGATCACCACAAATTTTATATATTCAAGACAAATAGTTTATGTAATATTTTTTCAGATAATAATCCCTTTACAGTGGTAATAAGTTGCGCACGTTCCAACCTCCTCAACAATTTTACCCTTGTCTCATCCTACCTTCATGCCATACTTACGATCAAGATTTCTTGTGTGAAAAATAAAATGATGTTGTACCCCAAGCTTGAGTTTGGACAGTAAAAATTTATGAGACTAGGGAAGACAGCAGACTTCTTTTTCTATTTTTCCTAGAGCTTTCAGTTTTCTTCTAAGGGTGACTATTAAGCCACTGTTGGTTTTTTTTTTTTCTTTTTTTTTTTTTATTTTTAGTGATGGTTATTATTCTACTGTCATTCATGGCATGTTATTGATATATCAATACCTACATAGGCTCGAGCCCTTTCTTCAGGTAGAATTTTAACTGATTTGCAAAAGTTGCGCTGCCAAAGTAATTGTTCAACGCTTTCTTTGTGGGTCAGTACATTTTTAATTACAATTCTTTTCTGCTCCTGGTGCTTTTGTAACAATTTCCAGTCAGGAGTGGTTAATGTTTGCTTATTTTGTGTTTGATGTTTTTTCCAAAGAGTCAGAATAAAAAGCATGAACTGAAGGCGAGCATACTGAAGTATCTATATCTGAATCAAGAAAAGAAGAATGATTCCTGTCAATGTGCATTCCACTGTACAAACTTGTTTAAGTAACCAAATCTTTATGATCTTTTGATCCTTGTTGGATTCAAGCTTCTAGGTAAATAAATTAGATAAAATCTTTAGTGGACAATTCCTACTTTTTCTTTTTATTCGTTTTATTTCTAGGTTCTGCTTGGAGCCTATATTTTTCCTCGTTTAGCTCAGTTTTTGTATTTCTTGAAAACACAGACAGAATTTATGAAAAATATACCTTGATTGAATAATATTTTTGAAGACAACATGTCACAGACAGAGATATCTGTGTTAATTTCTCCTGCATCTAAATGTTTTCAAAGTACAATTGAAATAGATAAGGCAAATGCAAGTACTTGAAACATCTTTTGAATTGCATATATAGGTGTGGTGCGTGCTTCTCGTTGGGGAGCAATGTCAGTATCGGGAAACATACAACATTTAATCACCTGTCTTTAAAGGAAGCAGTATTTTTGCCCCCTCCTTTAGGAACCTGTTCATATTGCATGATTTCACAAATGCATATTAACATACTTACACTCATGTTTTTGTTATGGTTTTTTCAAATCTTTCACAGACTATTCTCCAAACTCTGAAAAGCTCCGATTCATTATTTAAGCTTGCTTTAGGAGCTTCAGTGGGACTACTCGTGCCTAAACTTAAGGACATGCTTAAGTGCTTTGCTGGGTCAAACTTTATACTGGGTGGACCTTCTTGTTTCTCCTTTCAGGCAAATGGTTTATTTCCTATGTGTTCTGAATAACTTGGGAACCAATGGCTCATTCCATTGTTTGTGTTTTAGGCAGTGGGTTAGGTGTTCTTCGCTTTATGAAAATCAATACAAATTTCAATTACACGAACAGCAGGTAAGACATTAAATTAAAAGGATGGAGGATGTACATTCTAATCTGTGGTGGTGTCTCGGCTATCCAGATGTTATGGGAAAATTGAATAAATGTAAGTGGGATTCTGAATAATTGAATATATTGTTCTTATTTATTTGGATTACTGTAGCACTTAGAGGTCTCAACCAAGATGGTGACCTTGTTGTGCTGGTATTGTAAAAACATGTAGTGAGAGACTGTTCTGCGTCAGAGAGGTTACATTCTAAATAGCCGAGACGGACAAAGGTTAATAGGGACACAAAGAGGCGCTGAAATGTGAAGAGACTTGCCCAAGGTCATATAGCAGGTCAGTAGCAGAGCCGCGAGTTAAGCCTACATCTCCGGACTCCTATTGCAGCGTCCTATACACTAGATTGCCTCCCCAGTGATTAAACTATCTGCCTTTAATAGCTATTGAGGGAAGTAATTGTCTTTGATTTAGCAGGGAATTTTGGACAGACATTTGACTGCGTTTCTACTCGGTTCTTGCACGTCGTAGAAAATAGAGATATAATTCGATAATATGGGAAAGAACATTAAAGCATGACTCTTATTTTGCCCTGCTTATTACAAATTTAGTAAATACTTCCTGAGAGGTGGACACTATTTCATAGAACGTTAGCTACAACTGCTGGTGTTTCTTGCTGTTTAATACATGAATTTTTGCTTTTCAGGTGTAGCATACAAAATCAGAGGTAGGGCTAAACACCTTGATTGGCTCTCAGAGAATAATGTTTTAATTACTTTGGCCAAGCCATCCTGAAGCCTGTATCCTCCTTATGACAGTTCACTTCAGAAGCTACACTGCTTCATTTCAGTAACTTTATTACCATTTGGCTCAGAGATTGCTATTTCGCCTTGGCCACAGATTTCATCAGTTGCCCGGTTCACCTTTGTCCACACTATACTTGTGAAATGACCTGCTCCTTTAGTGCTTGTCAATAGTAAATTGCTGCATCCTCAGTGTCCAGGCTGAAGCACAGTAAAGAACACAATTCTTTATTAAATTACTGGATTTTACACTTAATTTTTTGGGATTAAACCTGAATGTGAAAAGTCTTAATTACCATTTAATACCAAGTAATTAAAGCACTGACCAGGGTCAACTATATAAAGCGCATCAGTTTGAACTGCCACCTGATTAATAGGCTTGGTGGTATAAAAAGTTCAGCACAAAAGCATGCTCTGTCAGGGTCACTGCTTTAATAGCTGTGGAAAGCACAGTTTTTGCTGTAATTCTGTTCTAACAATTGGATCAAAATAATAATTTGTGAGGTGTTCATGGTTGGCTTCTCCAGCGTGACGTCAGGTGAATTATTTGAATTTGACGTCAGTTAAATTGGTTTTGTGGGATATATTGATGAGCAAACTGGTTTGGCTCAGATCTTTTCTTAATTTCATTTACATTCTTCAAAGTGAACCATCAAGTATAATTTTTTTTTCCAGCCTTCTCTTCCAGATGAGAATTAAGTTTAGGGAAGGATAGAGGATGTAATGTGCATCAGTTCTGTGTCTATATTTTCATCTGTTTACATACATACAAACGTTGATTTATTGTAGGTCAGGCGCTGTATGCACTTCGGTGTGTGTTCGCCTGTGAGTGTATGTTTGGAAGCGTGTGCACACAGAGTTATACTGAATAGTTGGCTTAATAGCTGTGGTTTTATATCCCTGTATATATATCTATCTATATCTCCTCGTACTGTATTCTGTTATGAATGCTTTTCCTGCGCCATGCTTAGCCCCAGAGGCTCTGGTGCAGGATCATTTGAAAATTGTGCTGTGTTCACATTTAATATAGTGGGATTTTGTTTCGTTTTTTAAACACTTAACAGTTTATTGATAGGGGCTGGGCAAACTGCTGCACCTTCAGAGGACTCAATTAGCTTTCACTGGGCTCGGTGTGCGTGCAGCAGGCAGCCCATGCATTAGCAATTGCAGGATGGGAGCCATAATGATTTTCGCCTACTGACAGCTCTGTGAGCATTAATTTTGGCAACACCCTACAAAGCAGGTAAACGTGGTTATCCCCGCTTTATTACTGAGGCCTGAAGAGGAAGGATTAAAGCCTCGATCCCACTGATAAGCGTGCATGTGCTTAGCTCTAAAGATGTAAGCAGCCCTATGTATTTGAGTGGGAGAGCCTTTTTCGGCAAAGTTAAGGACATATGTTTTGAGCAAGTTTTCTAAGTGAGCAGATTTCCATGTCAGAGCTAGGTTTTGGGGCTGGAATACTTGGTTCTGGCTTTGTTCTTCATACTTCAGCACCATTTTCAAATAAACTTACAAATACTGGTTTCTATTATTTACTACAATGATTACTTAATATATAATAGCAAGGGTGTCAGCTCTCATATTTCCTGTGAAGATTGCTGACAGTTGTGTGAGTTATTTGCCGTGAATTCACTTCAGTTTTGATGTCAGTGTGGATCAGGTGTTTTGGTTTGCTTTTTTGTTATTGTTTTTGAATGCAAATTTTGCTTTCACCCATGCTCTCTACAGTTATAGCGCACAAGGTCCTCGGCTGAGATTTGGGTCTTTCTGTACTGGATGCCCCACTTCTCTGTAAGAGCATGTGTGAAGAGGATGCAGTTAAAGGCAACAGAGATGAAGTCGGGAGAAACAGTTCTCTTGACTGTTATTACAACCTTGTTTGAAAACGGTGGCTGCGACAGCTCGCCCAGCCATGAAAGGGGCCAATGTGCTTTTTCTCCAGCCTGGCTGGAGGTAAACCCCCCATCCCTCTAGGCAAGCCAAAATTTCCCTGAGGGCACTTCTTGGCAGAGCAGCCTTTGGGCTCCCTCGATGCCTCCTGCTCCGGTACGGTCTTGGGCACTGGCTGTTGGCTCTGGGGGCTGCGTGCGGGTTTTGGGGGGAGCTGGGATTCATTTCATCCCATTCTCTGGCCTGAGCCGCAGGAGTTGATTTACATCCAGCTCTACAAATGGAGCACTGCATGGGTAGTGGAGGACCATATTGCAAATTGTGCCGTGTGGGGCTGGCACAGTTGCTGCTGAGCCCCTGTTCCTTTCTCTCCGGATGCTCGTAAAGCTCGCCTTTAATTTGACAGTTGCAGAGTGCACTATTTTAAATAATAAATGGGAAATCCGACTTCCACTCTGTTTTTTTTGGCATTTGCTCATGATCTGCTTCTGCTAAGCATGAATATCTCCTGCTAGATGGGAATGAACACGCTGATGTATGTTCACAGGCTCTGCGATAGCGTTCAAAGCAGTTACAGGTTGCTTTATCAACCATATGCCTTTCAGTTTTACTCTTAAAACAGGACCAGCACAGCAATAAATTGAAACTTCAATTGTCAGAGTATTTCAGGTTCTGATAAATAGACACAGCAAGCCTAGCTATTTTTTAATATACCTACTATGATAAAATAAGTTTAGCTGAATGATTCCGGAGAGATGAACAATTTCAGCATACTGAGCAAGGAAGAGGGAACCTTGAGATGCTAAGTAAGTGATTCACTGATTAAACTATAGAAATTATGCCTCCGGCTGTGCTGTAGTTGGAACTTGCTATAAAACTGTGTTCTTTTCATAATACAGCTGATAGACACAAGGCAATATGAAAATGTCATTCATTCAAATTTAGGCATTCATAAACACATTTCCAAAAGCGTTGCCCTATTTTGCAGGTGGCAAAACAGAGGCTGAGAAAAATTGTTTGAGAAGCACTCTGATCTAGCAGCCAGTGACTCTTGTGGTAGTCAGATGGGATTACTGAATCTCCAAGGTTAAATTGTAAAAGGGTTAAATTTTGAAAAGGTAGTGGGGCCAAAATAGAAAGGATTTATTAGTGTATTTGAAATTGTTTTCCGTTCTGTCGGTAGCAGATTGATGACAATAACACAGCTTTCTTTTTTAAACTGGAACTAGGCTTCAGAAGCATTTTCATATCCTCTGGTAGAATCTGTTGGAAATCTGTCCACAGAACTCCACATCATCATGGCTGAAAAACCTGGACCACAAAAATCAGTGTGATAATAAAAAGAACCCATTGTTTTCTGAGTCCCTTGATCCAAGACTTAGTTTGACAAGTTCAAAACAGCCCTCCTGTGAATACATGACAGAACCCTGAAAAATTAGAGCTCAAGTTCTCTCTCTTTACATATGTTGGTTCTTTATTCTCAGAGATTTAAAAAACTAGCCACTAGCTTAAAATTGCTCACTAACTCATAGAGAACACTTTTAATAGGAGCATATGTGTGAAAATGCTCTGTAGAGCCTCCCCCCCTCCATACAAACAGAACTAAATAAACAACAGCAGGGTGGGTTTTGGTGTTGTTTTTTTATGTTCTGGAAAACTCTCCAGTGGACAGACTAACTACATGACATTTTAGCCTGTTCTGAGGAGGTGAAGGTTAGTAACTGGAAGAAAAAAAAGAGAATTATGATAAAGGTTGATACCCAATCTAAATAAATATTTGAATGCTCTTTAACAATTACAGCCTGTCAAATTTTTCGATGTACGAACCTATTCCATACAAAGGAAGGTGCTGAGTGCAGACATATTTCCATTGAGTGGAGTACATCTCAATCCTGATACCTGCTTGACACAGTTACAAAAAAAAAAAAAGAAGAAAGAGTTTGACGAACAAAACATAGAATTGTTTGGTTCTATTAAGAAATGTGACCATTTATCTAAGTAAAACTATTAAGCCATAACCTGTATCTTTTCTTTCACCTTGGTGTATGTCTAGGGTAAAGGTTCAAACCAATCCTTTTCATGTACATTATCCTGGGCTGCAATTAATCACAATCTAGTTCTTTTAAAAAGAATCCATTAAGAAATCATACCAGATGAACAACCACTAAAGTAGAAAATCTGATGCATTAAGAGTTACAGGCTTGCCATGTAAAGTTTGTGTAGCATTTAGCAACGCTCCGAAGAACATTAGGAGTAACTTATGTGTTATTCACAGGAATGAAAATTAGAGGAAAAAGGTAATATACAACTAAACCAAGCCCATGTCCTTCTCAGTAGGAGACAACATTGATTGTCACTGCAGCAAGAAACCCTTTGCATGATGTTATGACAAAATGGAGAATGTTAAAGTAACGGTTTACTAACTAGAAAGTGACCACACAATACTGCAAAGCAGTTGTTAATGTGGAAAAAAATTGTTTGTCTTCCATTAAAAGAATACAAAATAAACAGAAGAAAAGTCATTTTCTGTCCTGGAGGGAGATAAACTGGGTCTAAATAAGTTATCTGAGTTCTTGCGTAGCATTACAGCTACCAAAAAGCAGCCCTGGTAGGCTGCTCACTAAAGCATTGGGCAGCTGAGGCACCTCAGCCATTTCAGGTACCTAAACAGTGGGTGCACCAACCAGGAATCTGGTATCAGGAGGACCTAAGTGAGGTAGGAACATATATCTGAAATAAAAAAATATGTTTGCAAAGTATGATGACCGTAACAAGAAACGTGAGCTTAGACTGAAGACCTACCTAACTATCTGTCTCTTGGCAGAGGTCAATAGTGGATGGTAGAGAAGAGTGTGAGATCCCACAAGTGTGGAGCTACGCAGGAGCTGCAGGCGTTGCAGTAGAAGGAGCGTGCACCCACACCACACGTAGGCACTGCGGGACTGGACCACAATGCTCAGCAGGGTGTTTAGTTTCCAAAGGGGTACAACTCTGTTTGCACTGTGTAAAGCTATTGAACGAGAAATAAGAAAGTTTTAACTGATCACCATAATGTCTAGCCATTGAAGCAGATTTAGGGAGGGCTTTTTTTATACAGCAGACAATTGTTAGTTATTAGCTGGAAATATGCTAATTAATCTAATAGGAATAAAATAAGAAAGGATTCCATAGAAATTGCTCAAACTATGACACTTAATAGGCAGTGATAATCCTTCTGTAGTTTTTTTAATCACTCTATCAACTTCTAGAGAAGTAATATTTTTCCCCTGACAAATTTCATAGATTGGAAATGTCTTAAAATTGTAATTTCCAGTAAATTTATGTAGAGTTTTTCATAGGAATACATATGCTGCTGTGGGTACTGAATTGGAAAGTTTTTAAAAGGAAATAATTATAAAAGTAGAACCTTCCAAGACACGATCTTCATGGAATCACTCAGTGGGAAGAGTCTTACTTGTGGTACCTCCAAAAAAGTTCTGCCAAAAAGAAATATGGTATACAAGACAGACATAAGAGAATGGTAGACTTTATTATCTCAAAAAAAAAATTTTTTTTTGACAGGCTCACAAAGTACAATAGGTGTGGTGGAAGGAGAGGGAGCTGCTGTATCCTAGCAATATTTGATGACAGTTAGGAAGGGCTGAGGAACGTAGGCAAAGGTTTTGCAATGGTTGTCCTTGGTCTGAAAGGCCCCATGAGCCTGCTCATGGGGCGCTTGACAGGGAGCCAGATCCTGTAGTTATGTTCCTGGAGCTGCAGGAGAGTGGCTGTGGGATGCTGTGGTTGTCTGCATCTTCTGGAGATTCACCTCTGCGTCATCCTCTCTCTGACATCAGACTCCTCTATGTCTTTTACTGTGTAATGGGGGTGGTGGTTGTGGTCAACTTCTGGAGGCAGAAGGGCGGCAAATGCAGTTGTGTTATATTTATAAGAGTAGTACCTCTGCTAAGTCAACGGTTGGAGAGAGAACTGGAAAAAAATGTACAACTGGGGGAAACTACCATGAGTTTAAGTTGCTTCTGCATCTTTTGCAGGATAGCTTTTCAGTAGCAATCTTTGTGTTGCTTATACGCTGAAAGCCTCATTCAGGAAAACCATATTTAGGTATGGTTTTAATTAAGTACATAAAAAAGTTTCAACTTTTTTTAATTGAGATGCTCGCCTACATGGTGTCTAGCCATGTTAATAATTCCTTTTTAACATCTCTGGTGTAGAGTACTTTGGGAAGGCTTTTTAGGGGAAAACCTCTTTTTTTTTTTTTTTTTTTTTCTTATTGGACTAGGTCATATAGTTAGGAAAAAGCAGACAAGTTTTCAGCTCTGCGAATGTTCATTTAGGTAAACATATTAAGTTATTTGAAATCTCTCTTCGTAAAATGAAAGTATTTGTGTTGTGTGAAGTCCAGTGCTTTGAAAGTCATCAGAATGTGAAATAATAAACTTACATGTAAAAATACTAACGAGAAACAAAACATTTTCAGTAGCGCTTAAATGCATTATGGAAATGTTGAAGAATATTTCCTAATATTATGTTGCTGTGCCTTACATTTCCAGGTACACTGCAATCATGAAATCCTGAGAATTGGCTCCAAATACACCAAAATTAGGAACCCCTTTGCACAACTTTCACGTTCAACTCTTCTTACAAGTTGGTAATTAGAGTATTTAACCTTACTCTCCCTCTGTTTATTAGAAAATGCTATTTTTTTAACAATTACAAAAATACTAAAACAGATCAAGTGGTTATTTTGACAAACAGCTTGAAACATTCTTGCCTAAGTTCCACAAATAAAAAAGCCAACTAAATAATCACCCTGAGCAGATTTTCACAGGGACTTCAGTCAACCTTTATAAAGGATAATTACACTGGTGTTTTAACGTGGGGCAAAGGAAATGATAAAATTAGGGCATAAGGGACACTATTCCTATTTTGAGAAGGTAGTAGAATAATTGGTAAGGGATTTTTATTGCTGTTTTATTATACAGAGGGGTTTTTTTACTTTCACATGGTTGGATTTTCTTTTTTCAGGCTCTTAAGCCTTGTGTTTAGTGGCACAATCTGCTCAGAGTGGGTAAGAAACTGCATTCAATGAGATCTCCCAATGTATTAATAGTACATTTTTGAAGTTGTGGATGTTTGTGTGTGTTTTAACTCTGCAGCTTTCATCACCTCCCCCCTCACTAGCTCTCTCTCCCTGTGCCTTGTGTCTGGTAGATGAAGAACGCCCATTTAAATGCTGCCAGCACTTTACCAGTTACTACATTAAAGTAAGGACTGTGAAGCATTGGCTGGGATAGCTCCATTGCTAGTTGATGCCTTTTGGGGCACTGCATTGAAATACTGGGTTACAGGGCTCTTCTGACGTACCCAGACCAGAATCAGCCCATGAATCACGTGGGCTAAATTGTCTACAAAAAGTATGTTGCCCCGTATCGCGTACATAATGTTGTGTAGTAGAAGTAAAAGTACATTCGGCATTTCATCCTTTCTTCTTCTTTTATACGTCTGTAACTACAGGACCAAACTAAATTTTTCGGTTCTGTACTGCCTTAATTTGACTGTTTCTATTAAGTAAAATTCCAGAATTAAAACAGCGACGCTGCAAACATCTTACAGTACTAAGCCTCTTTCCCAGCATTGCTGTAATACTTGTGTTCTATACTGCACCATCGTTTCATGAGATCTAAATACTGGGTTGCAGCAGCAAGGGCAAGCATCACTACAGTTGGTACAGAACTGGCATTTTAAAATAAAGTAACAAACATTCATTACATTTTGCTACATTTATTGGGCAGTATTAATTTTTTCAAAAGAAAGTTGTTTTTTTTTTTT
>WAAD01013125.1:6013-19474 GCA_013389945.1 Fregata magnificens
AGCCGGGCGCCCGGGGCCCGCAGGTGGCTGCGGGACGGTTCTTCCTCGGGCCTTCGGGGCGCGGGGGAAGGCGCCGGCGTCCCGGCCCGGGGAGCTGGAGGCTTGTTTTCGGTCACGTACTCCTCTGGGGCAGTGAGCGCAAGGAAATGGTGCGGGAGGTGTGAGGTGTTGCCCGCGGCTGTCAGCACTGTTACTTGGGCGAGCGTGAAAGCTGAGTAATGAAACCTGCCGTCCTCAACTGGGAGAGATGGCAAGAGTGCTCTCTGCTGATGTCGGACGTAATGTCTTAACGCTGGGGTGGTATGTGCCCGAAACTGATGTCAGCCAAGTACGAAATTGTAGTATAAACAGAAGGAAATCGGGTTTTTTTCATTAGGCTGTTGAAGTGTATATCATTGAAATAGTGTACAACTGGCAGTGACTAAAATAGTAGCACTGACGTCTGTCTCGTCATAAATTATGTCATTTAGTTGAATGACATTAAATGCACGTGGGTAAGATCATTCCAATTCTCAGTCTCTTCACTTTAGAGTATTACTTGCCTTCGATTTTGTAAAATGCAAGTAATTTTTTAAGGTGGCACGCCCAGGGGAAGTTGTTTAGCCATTTAGCAATATGGGGGGTTTGTTGGTGTCTTGGGTTATTTACTGATCTGAAGAATACTCTTTGGCTGAAATGATCCTCTTTTCCTGCTGTCCTTTAACTCCACAGTGAGGATATGAAAAAAAACCCCAAAACTCTTGGACATGACACGGGATTAACTATCGAAGGTTGCTACTTTGGAAACGTCATTCAGTCTGAAGGAGAATACTTTGAAGAAGAGCAAACTATTCCTCAAGTGTGAACTTGAGTGGAGAACAAAAGAAATAGCAAATAAACACTGACTGTCTGGTGTAGGTGCCTGAAAAATATCTCTTTAAGACACCTCTACCAAAGCTGTATACAAAGCTCACTTCAGCGTAACTGCACTGAGAAGTGGCACTGGAGCTGAAGGTTTGCTCTTGTTGTTGTAAGGTTGCTTTTAAAATTTTCTCGGTTTTTTAATCCAGGCACCTTCCCATACATCTTCAACCAAAGTACTTAATGCTGTTTCCTTATAGCTGTTTCTGTGACATTCAGTGCTGTCATGTTAGAGCACATCACATTTATTATGAAAAATTAAACACTGTAGCTTAACAAGATAAGGATTCCTCTTATCTTCCTTAGTATCAACAGTAATAAATGAGAGATCATAACTCATTTGAAAGAGTCACATCAGAAATCTTTAATTATGAACCCAGATGTGTTACCAATTCTTGTGTCTTAACAGCATCATCTTGCCTTCCTACAAAAAAAGCATGTGTTTCTGCAAAATTATTCCTCGGGCCCTATTCTGATCTCAGTTTACAATCTTGTGTATACAACAGCTCACAGAGATAATAACTAGCTCTTACGTTAGGTCTCATCTATATAGTTAAGAGCACGATGAAGCCTGGCTGTATCCTGCATAACAAATTTCTTAATACATAGCTTGCTTCTTTCATTGCTGTGTTGACTCTCCAATGCTATTAAGTGTGAAAATACAGGAAAGTGTAGCCACTCAAATAGAAAGATATGACTCAAAGCACACAGTGTGGATACACATGGAGAAAGAAAGAATCCTTTTTATGTACTCCTGCTGGAAAACAAAGCTGCAGCCTGAATTCACAGCTAATGTAACTCTGTTGGTAGCATTACACTAGAGGTTAATCTGTCCCCAGGAGTTTATGACAGGAACTCATTAAAATATTAGTGATATAAAGGGAAGCCTGACTCAGTAAACTAATAGCGTTTGAATTTAACACATTGTAAAGATGACTGGAGTGCTGACACACTAAGCATGATTTAAACTATCTGCTTGCTACAGATTTTCACTGTAAATATACCTAAAAAAACCCTCAAACAGCCAATAAATCATTCTTCCCAAACTGCTGATATAAATTAGAGGAGTCAGCATTTAGGTAATAAGATCTATTGAACACAGAGTAGTTCCATGCTACAGTGAAGCAGGAGGAAGATTTTCTTGATAAGGAGCTTGTCACCCATATACTGCACGCTGCAATGAGTGCCGTGCCCTGCTAACTAGTTGATTGCAATCTGCACTGAGTGTACAAAAAAGAAGAGTGAAGACAGAATTGTGCCTTAAGCCCACGTCTTGGGGCAGCTGTGCAAACTAGTCTCCTGTTTTGGTGAATTGACTTCCAAAAACACTAAGGGTGACTCTGGACCGCCTTTGAGGTTGTCCTCCAGCTCCAACTGGCCCATGTGCAGGCAACGGCCTTGGGAAAGAGGAGCAGCAACACACACTCTGAAGCACATGAGATCCAGATGTGCCCAGTCTAGTGTAGCATAGGGCATGCCTCATGGTGGTGTAACACAGGTCCAGCTTCCCATTAGTTATGTCTTCTCTCAGGCTTTTGAGAAAAGACCTTCACATACAGGTCCGTGTCTACGAGCAAAGGAAGTGCTCTTCTGCATTCAGCCAGATCTTCACCCAGTCTAGCATTCTAGCTCCAGCTCAGGTCCATATTAAAGTACAACAGGAACATACATTCTGAAAAACATATGTACAAAACAGTTTTTGTCTTAGTTTCTATCCAAGTTCTTAGACATGATGGTTTATATATATTCTTTATACATTTTCTGTTAATAAAAATTACTAGCTGTAGATTTTCTTGATAAAATTAATAACTTGTAAGACTTTTTAAAGTCCTTTTTCATGATTGGCCTCAGAAATACCTTCTGGCTAAGGCTTACACGAAACAAAGAATGCCTGCAGTAAGAATTATTTCCTTCTATCACCATATGTCCAAATGCCCATATATTTTTTATGAGAAGCATTAAGAGGCAGCAGAGTTTTATGCTAAAATACATCTGCATGTTCAAATACAATTATGCACTCTTATTTTACCCTCCTCAGAGGCACTTTTATTATGTAGCAGTTTTTGCTGGCTTCTTTTTGCTTTGCAGAATATTTTCTCTCATGAATACTATAAAATTCCACAAAAGATCATAGAATCATAGAATCATTAAGGTTGGAAAAGACCTCTAAGATCATCAAGTCCAACCATCAACTAACACCACCATGACTCCTAAACCAGGCCCTGGAGTGCAACGTCTACACCTTTTTTGAACGCCTCCAGGGCTGACGACTCCACCACCTCTCTGGGGAGCCTGTTCCAATGCCTAACCACTCTTTCAGTAAAAAAATCCTTCCTGATGTCCGATCTAAACCTCCCCTGACACAACTTGAGGCCATTCCCTCTCGTCCTATCGCTAGTTACTTGGGAGAAGAGTCCAACACCCGCTTTACTACCACCTCCTTTCGGGTAGTTGGAGAGAGCGATAAGGTCTCCCCTCAGCCTCCTCTTCTCCAGACTAAACAGTCCCAGTTCTCTCAGCCACTCCTCATAAGACTTGTAAGATAAGATGCCACTACTGAGAGAAAAAGAACTGTAAAGTAAGCCTATGAAACAAAATTATCCATTATGTACTAACTGTGTAAGTGTACTGTGTCATATATGACTGCAAAATAGTTAGTCTTTTTGTGAATTTTTTTTAAAGATTTGAGTGTTGTAAGACTTGTTATCTCTTGAAATATGCAAGAATCACTGATGAGCTAATATTATTCTGCAAGATGACGTTAGTGGAAGAGCACAAGATTTATATTTTTTTCAGTTCCTTGACGAGAAAAAAAGACATTGTGATATGTTTTTATTTTAGGCATCATAGTGAATTTGTAACCAGGTAGGTAGTGGCTGTTATGGTTATTAATGATCCCATAAAATGAGTTACATACTTACACATACGTAGGCAAGTATGGCTAAAGTAAAATTATAATGAGAGATATTTAATAAATTACCTGTGGTAAAAATGGGCATCTATTGCTTTACTGCACACAACTGTATACACTGATAGTTCCCCAGAACTTTTGCTGCTGATGTGGGCTGTATGTGGATGATTGCCTCCTCCCCATTTATGTTACCTCTTGTATCATGTACTGACACATACTTTCTTGTTCATCTGTCTCTTCTACTGCCCTTATTCACTTTAATTTTTATTTATTTTTGAGACATAAGGGAAAAAGTCTATTGATCAGTTTAATCAATGGTGTATCACTGTGTGCGTAGATAAATATTTACACGTGTGCTTCTGTCTGTCTGCTCTCAGTCTTTCCTTGAATAATGTTTGAATCTTTTGAACAGTTTAAACCAAAAATGAAGGAGGGGGTAAAAGTCTCAGATGCCAAATTCCCCAAAGTTTAATGAAAAGAGGCAGCAGAGTAGAAGATAGAAATCCTACTCCTATTCCACTGAATAGAAAGGCTGCAGCATGACCTCGCAGTCCTTATTACGTAATGGAAAGACTTTAAAAATGCATCAAGTCCAGGGTAAATTTTAATCAAAGTTTGTACCATATTAACTCTAGAAAATCCAACTAACCACACACCTCTGTTAGGGATTCATGGAACCAATTCTTTTATTCATTGCCACTCTTTTACAAGTTACACTAGTTTTTTTCTCTGCCCTCATTCACTGCCAAAAGAAGTCCTCATGAAGTGTTTCAGGACAAGGTTGGTAGGAGGCCTCAGAGGCAGGGCGATATAATCTGGTAACATCCATGTTTGTTCGCCATAAGGTAAAGAAGAAAGTGACAAGCTATAGTTTAAGTCTGCAGCCTTTGCCCTGGAAAAATGCTGCCACAGCTACTTACATTTGAGTCTGTCTAAAGGCACGGAAGCTGTATCTGCATGCACAAACCATGCTGTTTTTCTGAGCCAAGACCTGGGAACCACAAGAATTGAAGGAACCATCCTTACACACTCCCAGCTCACCTCTTATTTCTGAATCGTTGGGCTCACTTAGGTTTCATTTCATTTAGGTTCTAAGATAGGAGTTGAGGTTTGGTTTTTTTTTCCTGAATAAAACATTCAAAACAACAACATTAATCTAGACGGTAAAGTCACACTTTTCTGTTCAGTAGAGAGAACTGCTGAGAGCAGGAGTTAGCACTGACCTCAGCTGGTACATCTACACCATGCTGGAAGCAGAACACAAAGGTCTTAATCTCATCATAGAAAGCAGTGGAGTTGCACTAGCATGGTGCCACACTTTAGCCAGCTGAGGCCAGGACGAGATTCAGACAGCTTCTGTTTCCAGAGCTAACACTCAGTTTCATTCAGTCAGATTTTTCCATTTTGAAGGTATATGTGGTAAAAACCAAGCTCCCAAGAAAGATATGTAGAAGAGTTTCTCTACATATAAAAACCAAGAAAAGCCATACTGGTTATGTAATTTGTTTTAAAAATTCTGACCAAATCACTCTGAAGTACCTCTATGAGCAGGGTTTTCTCTTCAGTGAATATACTGAACTGTTCATCACTGCCTCCTGTTCCAATTTATGAAGAAAATTTTATCCTCTACCCTATTTTGGAGAGGGGACAATGCTTAGGTTTTGTTTGTTATATATTTTTTGTTGGTTGGGAAAAAAGTTATAAAACTGCACTGTCTAACACAATTTCCTGTCTCCTATGGTAAGATAATATTTGTCAAATGGATTTCACAATATGAAATCTAATAACGGGTATACATTTTTTGTTGGATCTGAGTGAGTTTTATTTGTTTATTTTGTGCTTTATTAGTCCATTTTTGTATTCTTTCCTTTTTATGTATTTTCCATTGCTAAATATGGTACCTTTTGATACAAAATAGAACTCGTTTAACTGTTTCCTCATTGATGGGTTATTTGATGGTCTTTCCTTCAAGATTAGTGCTTAGAAACCAAGCTGTAAATCCAGCAAGGTGTCATCATTTTTAGTTGTAAATAATCTCTCTCTAGTAATAATCATATATTTGTCCTTGGTTTGGCTATTCATACCATGATCACCCTTTTACATATGTCTAACTGTTACATAGTACAATTGTCTCTACTATATTTAGGATTTAGCTTTCAAGTATGTAAAGCATATTAGCTACATGAGGCTTAGTTACGGCATAATCTGTTCCACTGTAGCTGATTCAAAGTATATATTGTCTGTATAGACACCCCACTGACTTTATTGGGGATTTTTACTTTACCTTGAATACCCCATAGCACCTGTAACCCAAAATCACATTCAATTCTGCACAAATCCTGCATGCTCAATAATTTAAGGCAGAAATCTACTGTAGCAGCAGCAAAAGATGAGTGAAACTATACATTAGTATCTTTTTGTTCTTTGTAATTTTCTCCTTCAGTATCCTGTGGAACTTGGAAATTCCGTAAATACTGATGTTGAAGGTTACACAGTTCTCTAATTTATCCTGTCACTGTAGAACTACCTCTCTCAGGTTCCCACTTTGAGCGGTCCAGAGCTTGGGTTGTTGAACCATCAGGGGAAAACAGCAACCTCCTGTGGAGCCCAAGGCATCCAGAGAGTTCAGCAATATATCCAGAATGAGGGCGGGGAAGGTCGTGGTTCCCAACAGGGTCAAATATGCCCCAGTTCTTCCCGTAACTGTCTCCACTACTCCTCCCTCCTAAAATAAGAAGCCATAGTTTCCAGGGCGAGCAAATGACAGAGGGCAGGAGGGAGAGTGGAATGATCCTGCACTAACAGATCTTACTACCTCTGGAACATATCATAAAGGCAGCACTAAAACTGCAGGGATCCCATGTCTTATCAGGTTGAGGGGTAGGCTGAAGGCAGAAGGATTTCATACCTGTTATGTATGTGCTTGTGTCTCTACTGAAATTGGAATTCAGTGGAACTGGTATGTTCCCTAGAGAGATTTATTTACACTGAATTGTCATTTCCTGATAGAATACTGTTTCACTTAAATATTTTGACTAAAATTATACCTGCGTTGCAGAAATCTTCTGGAGCACAGAACATGTTTAACTATTGCAGCCATCAGTAGCCTGCAGAAATAAGTTATCAAGGTTACCTCATCGTCACAGTCTACAAAAAGGCTATTTATCTTCACAAGTGTCCCCATTTTTTTCAATCAAAGTAGTGTTTTGTTAACAGAGATATAGTTTCAAAGAATAAACTTTGATAAAAAACAGCAGAAATATCCAATAACTTTGTTTATATGCATATAAAAGAAATGCGGGAAATAAACATTGTCACGTATGGAGATCCAAATTGTGGATCCATATGCAAGATCCAGGACTAGCAAATTGTACTGAATAGGAGAGTGGTTTAGGACATTTTTGGAAAAAGGGGCAAACCTGTTCTAATTTATATTCATTATCATCAAGCAAAAGTACACTCTTTAAAACAGAACAGCTTTACAAGGTGGTTGAGCATTATAAAGGTGAAGAATGAACAGGATGCTTCTCAAAAAATGGCATTAATATTCTATCTAAATGAAACTATTTTCAATCTTAGATAAAATATCTCAGTTTTGCATATCACGTTTTGGAGCAGGAGAAAAAAATCAGAAAAAATTATCTCACCAAAAAAGTTATTTTCTTTTGAAAATACTGTTTTAAGCATTTTCAATCGGCTCTGCTTGGTAAGAACTCCACAGTAAAGGCTGCACGAGACTGACATTTGTAGCTGCAGCTTGAAATCCCAGGTCTGTGATGTGAGGTGGATCTAAACAAAGCAATGTGAGAAGGATAACAAAGTGACTCCAGACATCACGATTTCGATGAGCACTTAACTAGTAGTCGCCTAGCTAAACCATGGGTCTGTCGGTATCAAATGCACTTTGCTGTATATGAAGATGTTTTAAATAATATTTATTTAAACTCACATTATATGTCTGTTATTTTAAATTTTGTTACGGTGAAGACCAATGAACAAAGATGTTCTTTATCTGAAGCCTAATGAAATAAAGGATAATCTCTCCTTTGATACCACCAGGCATTGCTTCCAACCTTTGTGTATGTCAAAATCTTCAGTCTGAATACCTAAGCAGTTGCAGCACGTTAAACAGCTAACTGCCCTGATCTATGTTACAGTAACATCGGAAGTATGCATTTTGTAAGTTATGTGATAGAAATTAAAGTGTTTGTATTGATTTCACTTCCCTAATTAAAAAAATGTTTACATAGGAAATAATTTTTACTTAGCTATTATATAGGTTGGGCATAGATTACATAGGCTAGGCACAGATTTAGCTAAGGTGTATATATGTGGGCATCTCATCCACGTCTTATCAGCGTGGTATACATGTGCAAAGTCATATGATATGAAAGTGCCTGGTGGCCAAGCTGGGCCCCCCCCAAGGNCTCTGGCCAGGGTCACTGCCTGGCACAGCTGTGTCCTTCCCCAGGGACTTGGGTCGCTGCCTCAGGGTGGGTTTGGCACAGGATGGGCTGGCCCCCTGCCCTGCTCCCTGGCCCTGGCCGCCAGGCCCTGCCATGCCTCCCCGGGCAGTCCCCACGACCCCCGGCTCCCCAGCCCCCAGGGAGCAGCCGTCCCCGCTGCGCCCTGGCAGGATAAGCCACCCTCCACAGGAGTCCCAGCTCTACCTCAGCTGGTGTGCAAAGATGTGTTGGGCTCCAAAGGCATTAAGGATCAAGTCTGGGAACAACAGCTTGAGGTGTAGGACAGATCAGCCAGCCAAGCAGTTTCCAAATCATGCTTATCTGTCACAACTGATGGCAGTGCCTTCTCATTTCGACAAAAAAAAAATCATGTGCCTACAAAATAGGTATGCGAAACTTTCACGGAAAACGATGTTTCCACAAAACTTAAAAAAAAAAACAAACTTGGGACATTGAATGGTTGCACTTAATAAAATGCTTTAAAACCAAACTGTTTTCTGTAATATTTGTAACGTGTTCCTAATGCCTGACATTTACTGCCCTCTTGGAATACAGTCTTTTCTTCATTTGGCAGAAGTAACGGTGCATCACACACAAAGAACTCAGGGATTTTGAGAGATCAGGTCCAAGTGTGCCAGACTCGGCACTACCTTCCAGCTGTTCCTGCTATATTCTCATTTTTCTGTCGTTGCGCTATCCTTGTCTGAATAATGAGGTAATTGGTAACTCTTAAAATATGCTGTTTTTATAAATGTGGCCTGAAATGCTGGCATGTGTAAAAAAAAATGGGAATGATGAAGCTACTTCTTCCTCTTGCCCCATTTCTATTTACGGGCTGAGGCAAGGGCAGAACATTGCTGTCCCATCGCTGAAGTGTAGTCCAGGGCCTAACTACGAAGTACAGCTAAAAAAAGTGGGTAGCAAATCGGCTTAAATGAGCTAAATAGCCTGCCAGATTGCACCATCTTTATAGGGGTGTGTGACCGGTACCCCCCGCTCCCGACCCCCGGCAACGTGGTTAGCATAACTAACGCCATTTTGTAAGGCAGGCAGCCATTCTCTGTGACCGAGCGGGTCACGTATTCGTTCCCTTTCCCTCATTATCAGGCCCTGAAGGTCCTGCGCACCAAGTAGACAAACCAAACAGATTTCATCTTCCCTTCCCTACTGGCCTCAAGGTTCCTGGGCGCCAGGCCAATTACTCCTTCCTTACTGGCCTTGAGAGTCCCAGGCATCCGGCTGACCCAGTGGTGGTGATGGCCCCATCACACAACAGGGAAGCATAACAGCACCCGGAGCACTGCCTATAAAATCAAGCAGTTACAAGTCCTAAGTGGGAACTTGGACCGGAGCTGCTCCTGGACAGTGAGATCTGGGACCCTCCGGTGGCCAGGGACGCCTCCACCGTCATCTGCTTCCTCCATGGACCAAGTGAGTGACTCGTATTCTTTTATACGATTTTCAAGTCTAGGTGATGATTGTTATACCGGTACAGCAAACCATGTATTAAGATCTGACCCAATCTGCAGAGGGTCCAGGTGATCAGAAGTCATAAGTTAAGTTAGGATCTAGGTGATACAAAATTATAAATTAAGTTGTATTATAAATTCTGTATTACGCTACTCATAGATTGTACTATACTGATCCTGGTTGCAGAAATCCTGTGCCATCCTAATCACAAATTCTGTGCTATACTAATCATAATATCCTGTTAAGAAAAATAAAACTTTACTTGTAACTACAATTTAGTGCCATCATCATTCTGCCAAGGATCTCTGAAAGAACCCATCTGTCCCCTTAGTGCCTGGTGACAGTGTGTCAGCCAGTTTACAGGGAAATGCCCGTTACCCGAGAACTTCATGGAGAAACAGGGAACGCTAGAAGGTGTGTTTGGCACAACTGGAAAAGGGTTGGATGCAGTATTTAGGAAATAGGAGGGGATGGTATTCTGGGGAATCGGACTGCTGATGCTGAGAAAGTTCTGTGTTCCACACCCTGGCGACCTTGCTTAAAGGAATATTACTAAATTAAAACTTACTGCTTGAAATCTTAAGTCACTGGTTGTTTTGTTTGTTGTTTTTGAGGGAGGTTAATCTTAGAGTGCTATGGCTGAAACCTACGTGGCAGGAAATTTTTCTCTTTTTTGGTCAATTGATTTTGGTCATTTGGCAGCTTTCTATGCAGAGCTGCTTCAGCTGTTTTTTTCTCCAAATCGTCTGTAGTTAAATTTTGAGAGGTGTACAATGGTTTTATTTTTCTGTTGTTCAACACCTAACTTGAGATAGTCTTGACTTTCAGAGATTACATGAACTTAAAGCTTAGGAGTCCAGCACCTCTGGAAATCAGGTGTCTCATGCCTATCTTTCAGACATCTCAGATTCTGTGTACATAAATAAATGCAGCTAGTACTACTACAGCGTTTTAATTAATTTTTGCAATGGCTGCCTGGTATATTTTTATATTTGCATTTGGAAATCAGGGCATTATGGAAAGTTGATTGTAGAAAATAATCTAATATTGAAAAATTATGGATTCATTTAACTTAGACAAAAAGATAAACAAAAACCAGATTGACAGCTAAGATCCCCAGTTTCAAAAAGAAAACCTACAAACTCTCTTCTTTTGAGAAATATCAAGCCTTTTTTCCAAGAGGGGATAGGCAGCAGTATGGAGGTCTCACTCCTTGCCTTCCTTCCTTGTTCTGTCTTCATAACTTTCTGGACACCACGCACCCTTCCCACCAGGGAGAGTGAGAATGCACTTCAGGAAGGATTATACCTTCTACTGCACAGCATGTTCTCTGTTTTAAACATGGGTTTTGCCATCTGAAACTCACATTTTTGGCTGCAGGAGTGAACTGCCACATAATTCATAGCACCAGGCACCAGAATGTGGTGAACTACAGCTTACGGTGCTGCTTCCCAGCCGATGGGATACATCTTTTTAAAAGTTAGATGTGGATCATGATACAAGCCAGCAAGCTCAGCTGGTTTTACTGTCTTGCATGCCATACCACAGCTAGGGTATCAGCTGTTCTATCAGCTAGGAAGAACTGGTGCTAGTTATTAGGAAAAGTCAGAAACTACTGCACTAGGTTTTCTTGGGACTTACTTACCTTGAAATTAACTGCAACTGATCCCCCAGAAGGGGAAAAGCTAGCAGGAGAAACTCAATGTATAAATAAACAACTCAGAAAGGTCATTAGCAAGGAGCAGAGAGAATGTGAGGAATGGATGAATTCCTGATCCGCAAGAGAGCTACTGCAGGAAGCATGCGGATAAGATGAGAACAAAAGATAAAAGTGCCAACTGGGAAATTTAGCTAGAGTAGAGGAGATGTGGGGGATTAGTTTAAAAAAAGAAAAAGGCGAGAACAGCCTAACTGTGAGGCTTGGCAGACAGCATCAGGATGGACGGAGGTCGTTCTTGGAGATTCTCATTGCTCTGTTTTGGATCCAATCTTGTGACATTGGTATTGGTGGCTTTGTCAGGAAACATTATTTTAGGACTCTGTACGGTTAAGAATTATTATTTGCAGAATGTGTGCAGGAATTCTTGTGTGTGGTGTTGAACAGCTAGTCTATGGAATCTGGCTGAGGAAAGTGGTCCTGTGACTGCCCAGGCTCATCCACTCCTCAGTGTAAAACAAACAGCTGCAGTAAACAAACTGTCTCACACGTGAGGAACATCCTACACAGGACTGAGAAAACGCGCGTGCTAAGACTAAGAGGGAGTCCGTTGTAGGTCAAAAGATGGAACACAATGTAAATCTTCAAAGATTACACGCTACAATCTGAAAGAAGGATACTTGCAGCATTCTCTGCTTTCATTGTCTTGAAAGAGTATGGAAGTGCGTTGGCTCCACACCCCAGTGCTCTGGTCATCCAGCAAGAACTAGCGTGAGCAACATGATTTGGAAAACTGCGGAGGCTGAGAGAATATGAGACTGAGCGCACGCATGCTTGCAGTTGCAAGAGGTGTTAGTTAATAAAACACCATAGAGACTCTTTGCCTTGTAATGGCTGACTTACTCAAGGTACAATAAATATTAACAGTTAAAACTATTGCCATCAGTTATTACACTTGAAAGGGATTGTGCAACGAGAGAAGTGTGATAACTTTGCTGATTTACATATTCATGAGCTACTGTCAACAACGAGGAAGAACAAGTTGTTATGTGGGAAGAACTGGATTTCTTCAAAGACTGAAGTAATAGGAGAAGGATGATATCTGATAGTGTGAGAGAAATGCATGTCCTTAATAACAAGATGGTTTTTTCCATATACAGAAATAGGTTAGGAAAAAACTTAGCTGGCCTAATTAATCACAGGATGATGGAGTAAGAAACGTAATGCTACTGTGAAACAGGCAAATGCTGTTCCAGGCTGTTTCAAAATACGTATTTCCAGTAGAGATAAAAGATATGGCCATTGGTGCTGCTGGTGTATCGGTTTTTTTCAGAGGATTAGGAAAAGGAGGACTGACTAAAACTTAATTAGGTGTTGAAAAGGGTGCCAAGGATACTAAAGGAAATGAAGAAGCTATCCTCTGCACGTGAGATGACAATGTTTTTTCATCTGGCAACATGAAGACCGCAAAGAAAATGAGTTTTCACTAATGTAAAGGAGACAGAAAGACAGGGAGAGGTATAAGCCATGAACCGGTTCAGCGCACTGTCTGACAATGAATTACTGGAGCAGAAAAACAAATTATGCACTTTTCAGGTAAAATTTGATCAGTGGAAAGGAACTGGATGCGTCAAGAGGGGCCGGTGCTCTGTGCCCCAGAACGCTCCCACCTGTTCCAATACCCCATCAAACAGCCTGAAGCGCAAACACAGGGCTACTGCAAGCATTGGGTTTTGTCACAGTTTGTCTAGGCTTGGCTTCCACGGGCCAGCCAAAGCCAAGCAAGGCCGCGGCACTCCCGAAGCAGGGAGCCGGGCCTGCCCGGCGGAAGGAACACACGCGGCCCCCGGACCACCAGGCTGAGCGAGGTTTGCCCAGCACTCGGTGGCCGGACGCTGGTGGGGCGCGTCACCACCGCTACCAGGGCAGCCAGCCCTGGTTTGGCTAGGCCAGCCGCTCCCGGGGTCGCCGTGCCCTCTGGCAGCGGGAGAGAGGCCGGCGGGAAGACGGGCCAAGGGGGCGGCCGGACGACGGCGTGCCCCGGATCGGGCGGGGAG
>WAAD01013131.1:0-15671 GCA_013389945.1 Fregata magnificens
TTTGTTTGTGGGGGTATTTTTGTTTGTTTTTGGTTTGGTTTGGTTTTTTGTGTGTCTGCTATGCTGGGAAATTGTTGGGAATTGAAGAGCTTTGATCTTCATGATGAGAACTTCATTGATGCATGCAGAATTGTGCAAATCCTCTGAGCAGTCAATGATAACAGGCCCTACCCGTTGTGAGGACATGCAGTATTGTTTTATGATGCAAAAAGATTGATGCCATTTCAATAACAGTGGCTGAGCTTTCATCGCAAAATTTTACAGTGGAGTTACCAGCAGAATCTCCTTTACTTTCTTTTTCCAGAGGAAATATTTTTCTTTGCCTCTTCATGGAATGGCTCCAATATCATCCTATTGCTCTCCCCAGTAACTTTGTGTAAGATGTTCACTCTCCTGTCTTGCTTTGGGAAGAGGAAGTGGATAACTGCTGTTTCCATAGGAGCAGATTAGTTCTGGTCTTTCCATGTAAGCTTTACAAGCACTGTGCCTTCCCCATCAATGCCTGCTGCACCTTCATCCCATTTGTTCCATGTGATAACTGCAGCAGCACGGGATTCAGCTCATGAAATGTAGTGATCTTGGACAGTGAGAAAACCAGAAGGTCAAAACCAGATTTCTAACTATGGAAAGTTTTATAACACTTAGTGAAACCAGAAGAAATAGATGAAGAAGGAGGAGGTAAGGTCCAGGTCCCTTTACCAATTCTGTCCTGGACTGTTCCAGGAGCCGCTACCCAAACACTGCAGAACTAATCCCCTCCACAAAAGGCCATGGAATGGTGAAGTTATGCAGCAGTTAAGATTCACCAATTTTCAGTCTGTTGTATAATTACAGCTACAAAAACAATCTGGTAAAACTTTAAATTTAAACTTTGGCTAAAAATATGGTAAAGACTGTTGAGAGAGGGGAAGAAAAGAAAAAAGTTTTTTTTTTTTTTCCTGTGGCATGAAAACCCCACATATATAATACTAACACACAGAAATGGTTTAGTTAAGAGGCATTTTCTTTACGTTTTATAATTCAGTATTTTTAACATCTCTTTTAAGTAAATACCTGAACAATGCATTTGTACTTTTTTAAAAAAACATTAAGTGGAGCTGTTGAGTGTCAAAAATTATTTTTTACTTTTTTTTAATGAAATGAATAATTAATTTTAATTGGATTTCACTTTAAACCATTTTTAGTAATGGCTTTTAAAATTTATTTAATAAAATATTCTTTCTTAGTATTTAGAGTTTTTATTATGATCATGAAATTAGCTTGTTTTTCTGAAAATGGCCTTTTATACATATTCATGTAACAGGAAAAACTGTCTAGAAACTTTAAGAAAAAGTATTATTTTAAGAAAAAGCAGCAAATTATTTTTCTGTTCTTTGCTAGAGTCAGTAAATGGTTAGCTCCCATTGCTCTTGTGAAGAAAAAAAAAATCTACCTCAGATTGCACAGAATGCTGAAGAAGAGAGAACACTGGTGTGATGTAAATTGACCAAACAGCTGCTGAATACTGAATTCTAACAATACTTTAAACAGCTGCTTTCTTCTGGGAGATTAATATTAAAAACTGCAAGTAGAATAAGACTTGACAAGACTTGACTACTGAAAATGTTCAGGCAATTTGAGATTACTGAATAACTAGTAATTTTTTAAAGGCATATACTTAAAAATTCATCCTGTTTTCAAAATAATGCAAGACCATTGTGAAGTTTGTCACTAGGGGACATGTAAAGGAAGAATTTATATTCTTAAATAATATAGGTCTTTTCTTCACAATATTTTGGGAACATTAAAAGTTGATAATTTTATTATTTAGATAAATTTATTAACTTATTAATTTATTTAGAATGATGGGAGTATGTGGAGGGAAACTAATAGTAGATGCTTCAAAACACTTAGAGATTGCAAAGTCGAGTGACACAGCACATAGCTCCCAATAACTGGTCGCTGAAAGATCTCCCCTGCCTGATTCAGGCATTCAGGGTGGCAGCAAGGGGAAGGGTTCTGTAAAGGTATTTTGTTCATAGGGTATTACATAAAGCTTTGAACGTTGGTTACGAGTGGAAATGACCTGTGCGTTGCCTCAATAGTTAAAATGCTATCCTGATAACAGAATACATGTAGAAATAGTACATGCAGTTCACAAATTGCAAGTGCTAAGGTAGTGTAATATAAGAGAAACTGTGAGATATAATGAATATTCGGTTTACACAGGCTGCAAACTTATAGCTAAGTCAAACGTCACTTTATATTTAAATTAATATAAAATTTTCCAACTAAAAATGTTCTCAGGACTGAAAGCTGTGCATTAGTAATAACTCAAAATGACCCAGGAGTGGTTATAATAGACTTGCACAGAAGTTGGCTTTGGAAGTTTCTACAAATTTTTTTGTATATTTAAAACCTAGCTGTTTCATTTGAAATATCCCATTTTAAACCAAGTATTCCAGAATCTTTCTTTTAAACAATTAAATTTAGGGGGAAAAACCCACCAAAGTTTTTTGGATTAGGGAGAAATCTGATTTTCAGACAGTTCCAGTTGACACACTGCTTGTAATTCTCTGTATACGATTGAGCTGAAAAACATCTGACAAATGTTAAACGTCATTAAGAATTGAATGAAGTATACTCTGAAGTGATTATAAACCCTCTTCCTCCAATGAAATCCCTAAATAGTAATGAATGGGAAGTTAATCAGAAGGTCTGCTAGCTGTTGATGTCAATACTTTGTGAATTGATTTTGTTTATAAAAGACTTCAAACAAAGGTGCGGGAGGGAGGGAAGCAACAGTGCTTAGAAGGAACTTTTCCTGGCTTAAACAACAAATCATCAGTGTATTTGACACAGTGCTCAGTGGCAGGAAAAACACTGCTTATCTAATAGAAAAATAGTGATGCAGGAATTTATGAAATTTAACTGGGCATTTAAAGCTGGTTCTTAAACTATATCTAATCAAATCTTCCATGTTTGTGCAGGCCCTCTGGCTTTTCATATTCATAGTTGTTTGAAATTAAATGTAGGTTTGTTTAGTTGATATCTTCTTGGTAGAGAAGCATAAAATTATACTTTGCTATTAAGGCATCTCTCTGTTCCCAAGGGTAGTGTGGACCTTCTAAATATCTATTTTCATTAGCAGAAGGAATTTGTTAGTTAAATTGCTTGAAGTTCATATGGGGATGAAACTTTAAATCTGTCGGGTACAGATATTTTAGTTAGACTAGTTACTGAAACCCTCTATTAAGATCAAATCTTTACTCTTTCATTCTACTTATGTACACCTATGTTGATTTCATTATCTGGAAAGAAGATAAGGAACCATATAGAAACAGAAAAAAAAATTGAGATTTTTTTTCAGTAATGGGAGTGACTTGGGTAGTACTTCAGAGGGTTTCTCAGCCCTTCTCTATGTGATCTAGTAGGTAGGACATATCTAAAGTGATTTTTGCAATCTCCTGAACATAATCCTGCTACTACAATGTTCTGTGGTAGAATAGAATTTCTGGTGGTATTTGCTTCTTTATAACGTTGCAAGCTAGGCAAGAAAAGAGGCAGACAATTTTTTTTCAGTGACAGTTCCCACAATGCTCAGTATTACTCTATCCAAGTAAAATGCAAGCTCTCTTAAGGCTTCCATTAAACATCCTTCACAGACTAATCTTATTTGTTGTTTATTATTCTAAAAGATGTAATTAGTAGATTTAAGAACAGCTTTATCCGAATCTTTTACAATGATCTGCATTTCTTCACTTTCTCTCCTACAGATCTCCTGTCCCATTCGTCTTTTACTATGCATCAGATCTGGTCTATGCAGGCAAATAACCAGTCAAATACAATGACAATAAAATTCTGTGAAACCCAGCTTAAACAACAATAACAAAAAAATCCAAAACAAAACGAGAGAGTTGGGGATGTTATGAATAAAAATGAATTGGTAATTTTAATTTGTGGACAGTTTATACTCTAAGGTAATTCATAATTGCATTTTAATTCTTTGTAATTATGCATTTTAAGCTTACCTTCTGTGTGGAATAATTTGCTAGGTTGGTAACATGCAAATACTTGAAATTCATGATTGTACTGTTGTCTTTCACATAAGTATGTAGGAGCTGGGTCTAAATCACAGTGAAATCACTCTGCTGACCTAACTGGAATTCAGATGAATGTCTGTATTTGTAACTGAGATAGATTTCAGCATATTGAAACTAAAAAAAAATAGTTTTTCCATCAATAATTATTCTTTAACTGACTTTAGGTAAGACATGAAAAAAAAAAAAGCACTTGGAACTTCCACTTTACCTAGCCTCATACAGTCTTGCAGATTACACACGAGGACAAACTGGTTTATGAAAGTTGTAAAATTTTCTTTTTGGCACTTCTCCTAAGCAACTGGTTGTTCTCACAGGAACAATAAGCATCATTTTGTTCAGTAGTTCATCAGTAGAAAAGCTGACAGTTAAAACACAGAGCTAAATTTTTCTTATTCCCTAAAGACCATAGGCTGGCACAGAATGGGAACTAGACCTTCATACATTTATTTCAGTGCTTCATAAGATGAAAGAAGTGCCCTGTGTGAAGAAACTAGCTGTAATCCTTACATGACTGCAAATGCTTTTTCTCCGCCTGGAGCATTCTAGTGTCCACCGCCAGACTTGTTTAATCCTCTAGTTTGCTGACTTTTCTCTCAAATTCCCCAAGCAAAATCCATTTTTGTATTAGATTATCTGAGGCTACTTCAACTTCTACATATCTCCTGGTTAGTGCAGTACCTGTAATGCCCCTCAGCTATCTACTTTACATCATGATATATAAAAATACCTACTGTCTTTCCTTTTCTTCACCCTTTTTGAAAGCCTATCTTTGAATCACAGTGAGTCAAAAACACCCTGAACTTCTTGATATCCTTGTTTCTTCTCCAGTGAATGCAGTTTTCTATCAGAACAGCACATTTATCTTTCACTTGTGTATTTGAACAACACCAGCACATTACCCACTGACAGGGGAATGGTTTTATGCAAAACTTGAGGATGAAATGTCCCTTGGTGACAAGGAGGACCACATGGTTTGTTTGTTTCCTATCTCTCATCATAGGCAGCATGTCGTGAGGTTATACAGGGAGACAATTAGAAGGGCCAAAGCCCAACTAGAACTTAATCTGGCTACTGCTGTAAAAGACAATAAAAAATGTTCCTATAAATACATTAGCAACAAAAAGAGGGCTAAGGAGAATCTCTGTCCTTTATGGGATGTGTGTTGGGGGGAACACAGTGACAAAGGACGAGGAAAAGGCTGGGGTACTTATTGCCTTCTTTGCCTCAGTCTTTAATAGTAAGACCAGTTGTTCCCCGGATACCCAGCCCCCTGAGCTGGAAGACAGGGACAGGGAGCAGAATGAAGCCCCCATAATCCAAGGGGAAATGGTTAGCAGCCTGCTACACCACTTAGACACACACAAGTCTATGGGGCCGGATGGGATCCACCCAAGGGTACTGAGGGAGCTGGCAGAAGTGCTCACCAAGCCACTTTCCATCAGTTATCAGCAGTCCTGGCTCACCAGGGAGGTCCCGGTTGACTGGAAGTTAGCAAAGGTGACACCCATCTACAAGAAGGCCTGGAAGGAGGATCCAGGGAGCTATAGGCCTGTCAGTCTGACCCCGGTGCCCGGGAAAGTTATGGAGCAGGTTATCTTGAGTGCCGTCATGCGGCACGTACAGGACAACCAGGTGATCAGGCCCAGACAGCGTGGGCTTATGAAAGGCAGGTCCTGCTTGACTAACGTGATCTCCTTCTATGACCAGGTGACCTGCCTAGTGGATGAGGGAAAGGCTGTGGATATTGTCTACCTAGACTTCAATAAAGCCTTTGAAACTGTTTCCCACAGCATTCTCCTGGAGAAACTGGCTGCTCATGGCTTGGAGGGGTATACACTTCACTGGGTAAAAAACTGGCTGGATGGCCGGGACTGAAGATTGATGGTGAATGGAGTTAAATCCAGTTGGTGGCTGGTCACAAGCAGTGTTCCCCAGGGCTCAGTTTTGGGTCCAGTTCTGTTTAATATCTTTATCAATGATCTGGATGAGGGGATCAAGTGCACCCTCAGTAAGTTTGCAGATGACACCAAGCTGGGCAGGAGTGTTGATCTCTTGAGGGTAGGAAGGCTCTGCAGAGGGATCTGGACAGGTTGGANACTGTGTTCACTTTTGGACCCCTCGCTACAAGAAAGACGTTGAGGTGCTGGAGCGTGTCCAGAGAAGGGCAACGAAGCTGGTGAAGGGTCTAGAGCACAAGTCTTCTGAGGAGCAGCTGAGGGAACTGGAGTTGTTTAGCCTAGAGAAGAGGAGGCTGAAGGGAGACCTTATAGCTCTCTACAACTACCTGAAAGGAGGTTGGAGCGCGGTGGGTGTCAGTCTCTTCTCCCAAGTAACAAATGATAGGGCAAGAGGAAATGGCCTCAAGTTGCACCAGGGGAGGTTTAGATTGGGCATCAAGAAAAATCTCTTCACCGAAAGGGTTGTCAAGGATTGGAACAGGCTGCCCAGGGAAGTAGTTGAGTCACCATCCCTGGAGGTATTTAAAAGACATGTAGACGTAGTGCTTAGGGACATGGTTTAGTGGTGGGTTTGGCAGTGTTAGGTTAACGGTTGGACTTGATGATCTTAAAGGTCCTTTCCAGCCTGAATGATTCTATGATTTCTCATTCAGAGGTTCTGTAATGGTACCATGGCAATCTTTACACTACTTCAACACATCCCTGCTACAGGAAGCCAAAACGTAGCAAGATGGCTCAAAAGAAAAGCCAAAAAATCAGATCTTAACAAGATATCTTTTTGAATTCTAACACCAGGTCTCACTAAGTCTTTTAGAGGTTTCCTGGAAGTTACTTAGTGGTGGTAATCTCTGATGTCAGCTTTGCTTGGCATAGCAAACTGGGAGGGAACTGAGATCATCAGGGATGTGGGTTTTGATTGATTGTAATGGCCAGTCTTGGTCTTGACATCAATAGCTCTCTTGGGTGCAGCCTTCACGCTCTAGGTCACTTCGTACACTTTTTTCCATGTGTACGGAGAGAATGCAAGCGCATTATAAACAGCAGAGAATTACAAAGCCATTGCGTTTTGGCAAATGTGCACAATTGATGAGACTAAGCTAGCTACCATCTAAGCATTAATACGTTTGTCATCCCCGTGACCCCAAAGGTGTCTTTGCTGCCCAAGATGTTGTTGGTCATGTATGGAAGGGTCAATCTCTATTCTTCCTTGGAAGGGGCTGATCTTCCTTGTTGCTGAGTTGCCATCTTCAAACTCCCTGGATTTTCTTTAAAACTGCATGCCTTTGCATATTGGTGTTTTTTGTCTTCAATCTCTGATCTTAGCTTTGATTGCAATTTTACCTTTCCTACCTAGCTTGGCTCTAGTCTATGTACTTTCTCACAACTTAGCCTAAGTTTGAAAACATGAACAATGTTGCGTAGCTGTGTCCCCTCAAAACTAGACCTTAGAGTGGAGACAGCTGAACTCTGGAAGGGAGGGTCACACAAGCACTTCACTTGCAGCTTTTTGGGGGGATGGGGAGGAAGACAGCAGATGAAGGTTGTTTTCTGTTTCATAGTGCTTGCAGAACTAGAAGAAGTGTGAGGCTCTGCAGCATCAGCACAGAGGTGTAATGGGTCTGGTTGCAATCAAATTAACATATCACTGCTCTTTCCTATTCCCATCTCAGAAATAGAAAAGAATAGGCACGACACTTCCCATTTTTCATAAAGGCAGAGATAATGTTGATAGTAAAGGCAATACATGTTGAAGCAGGAACAGAGGATAGAAGATCGGAATGGAGGAAAGCAAGAGAGGAGAAGCAGTTGTTCAAATGTATATGTGGGTATAGCTGTTAATAAGCTCCGTCATGTGATGTGTCAGTATGTGTAACCTTACCTTAGGATCAGGAAGCAAAAGTCAAAGATATATTTGAGCATGGAGTGAAGAGAAGGGAGACAAGGAAAACAACTATTTTTTTGGTGTATAAGAAAATGAAGAGGAAGAAACAGATGAAAAGATAATTTAGGTAGTAAAAACATGACCTTGATATAGAAATGTTCTGAAGACAGAGAAAGAAAATGGAATAAAGACCTGGTAAAAGTGAGGACATGTAAGGAATAGCAACCTAATATATAGAAGAAATAACTTTTTTTTCTACATACGTCTCTGTTCGGGAAATTCTGATACTTATTGATGCAAGTATATGGGTCTATTAATGAAGGAAATAGGCTTATTTCCTTTGACTAAAAAAAAAATAAAATAATGCTTGCATCAGGCTTTAAACATTTAATAAAAAAGGTGACTTTCTCTGATTTCCACGTATTAAAGTAATTAGACTTTGTCGATCACTGCTGTCCAGTTGCCTGTCTTAAAGTTGCAATATCTGTTTCCATCGTACGTATCACAAGACTGCCATGTTGTCTGGTTAGCATCATATTTTGCTAAAAAGTCACAGGTATTCTTATCACTTATACATAAATTAATATAAATTAAGGAGGACACCATTTTTCAAATAGATGTTAAAATCTATTTTCATTTGTTATCAGAAAGTTAAATATACTGTCAACAGATCTCATAATAGAAGAATATCATGGCTGATATTGCTTCTGTATTGTGATACCGTTGTAGGCTAATTGAATGTGTGGTGCATATTTATGGCTGTGTGCAGGATGTCATAGAAGTGGTGTGTGAATGTTATAATTGCAGTACAAATTTGTAACTCCAGAAAATCCCCCAACAGCGAGTAACACATGACATAGCCAACAGCAGATTTTCACTTTCATGAAGAAGGCTCTTCATGGCCAAATGTTAGGACTATTTCTCAAGTAAGTTTCTACATATTATAAATATTAGCATCTGTATCATAATCTGTACCATAATCAGAAACTCCTGTCTCTGTTGATTGAATTCCCCTGGTAGTTCCAAGTTCTCCAATATTAAGACCAACTACCCAAAAATTATACAGGTAAGAGATGGAAAATGTCTAACAGCAGTAAACAGGCTGTAGGATTTGGCATTAAGCAATGAATGTACTGTATTGAAGAAGACTTCTGAACATAAGCATTTGAATAAAAGTCTTTTAGGGTGATTAATGTTATTGGAGGGTATATCTAAAAGGCAGCAGCACCAGTAATCTATCTGCCATTAATTTCTGTACAATTTCTAAAATTATTACCTTCTTGGAATATTACCTACTTCTTCATGTACTAATAAAAATTTATGATGTATACCTTTCAATTGCTTGTGTAGGAGAAAATAATGAATAACAATAAAGTATGATTTGTGAAGTGAGTAGAAGCCACATCTTCATTTTTAATGAGTTTTTTATTTTCAATGGAAGTTATGTGGTATTGAGGTAAATTGTCTGCCTCAGTTTAGATGACAGACCATGTATTCTTAGCTTTCTATTCTTGTTAGCTGCTTAATGAATGAACCACAGCAACTATAACATCCAAAGTTATACTGTATAACAACAAGACCCTTCCGAGAATATTAATTCCATAAAGGTGAATTTTGTTACTTCAATGAAAAAATTCTGGTTGGTTTTGAGTTTTTTTGTTGTTGTGGTTTTTGTGTGTGGTTAGTGGTGGGGTTTTTTTGGTTTTGTTTTGTTTGTGGTTTTGGGGGGTTGGGGAGGGTTGTTTGGGTTTTTTTGTGGAAGAAGTACTATATCCATATGTTGCTGACAAGCTGTACAAAACTAGTATTATTTAAGAAGCAAAATGTAAAAGTTAGCAGTATTTTTCCTATGGTAGCTTATCCTTCAAGTGTTCTGGACTCATGGGAAGACAAATGAAAGTAATAAAATATGGATAGTGTTAATGTACCTTTAGTGAATACAGGTAGATAATAGAAATACTCAACCCATTTTTAAATGTACCTGCCCAAAGGTATTACTAGAAAGAACTCTTCAGCAATTCTTGTATCCAATGAAATTATTTTAGTTTTAAAATCAGAAAAAGGGGATGAACATTTAATTCTTAAGCTATTTCTTTGTAGTTCTCAGCTCAGTTTTTATTTCCCAGTCCCACCTAGCCAAATTTCCTGCAGCCTTTATATGGTGAAATAATTAAAACTCTCTCTTGCTTTATTGGATGAATTTCCAGAATAGTAGTATATAAGTATACTTTTATCAATATCACCACTGGTACTCTTGTCTGTTCTGGGGTTCAAACTGAGATTGTGACCCGTGGACACCTTGTGCATATTGTTGTTTTTCTTTTGCAGAAGTAGGAGTTTAAGAAAGAGACCAGGTTTGAAAATGAGTGGGAACTTAGCTTTTGCATTTGTGGCAGATCTTCCATAAAGAAAGTATACTTAAATTAAGGACTATTTAAAATAAAAATATATCTGGCAAAGACCTTGCATTCACCTTAGAATAAAACATGGGGGATTATGCTGGAGCCAGATGCCTGGTTTCTGCAACAACTAAGGTTTATCATTTCTGGATAACCTACAAACACAGTAATCCAGAGATTTTGTGCATCTTCAGTGATTCAGCAGTCTCAGACTGGACTGTATGGATACACAGACTTTCTAACAATACTTACTTTGCAAGAATAACTTTGAAAATTCAGGTAATAACAATGGCTTTCATCCCTCAGGATACTTCTTGCATCCTCCTGAGAGCTAGGATGAAAGCACTGATGGTGGTATAAGGGACAGAGGGCTCACACAAACTATGTGAGCTGCTGTGTTACTGTTAAGAAAGGATCAATAAAATAGAAATTTTCAAAACTAAAAATAGAAAGATCTTCATAAAACATAGCATGTGGCAACTTCAAGTCTTCTGAAACAGATCATTCAGCAGACTTCAGTGATATACCAATAGCTTTCAACCTCAGCAATCATCTGTTCAGGCATGAGTTATAAAATAAATGACTATTTTTCATGAGGGACCTGTGTGAATAGATTGACATCTGTTGTGATTTAACCCCAGCTGGCAAGTAAGCACCGCACAGCCACTTGCTCACTCCTGCCTGGTGGGATCGGGGAGAGAATCAGAAAGGTAAAAGTGAGGAAGCTCATGGGTTGAGATAAAGACAGTTTAATAGGGAAAGCAAAAGCCGCATGTGTGCACAAGCAAAGCAAACCAAGGAATTCATTCACTACTTCCTATCGGCAGGCAGGTGTTCAACCATCTCCAGGAAAGTAGGGCTCCATCATGCATAATGATTACTTGGAAAGACAAACGCCATCACTCCAAATGTCCCCCACTTCTTTCTTCTTCCCCCAGCTTTATATGCTAAGCATGATGTCATATGGCTTGGAATATCCCTTTGGGCAGTTGGGGTCAGCTGTCCCAGCTGTGTCCCCTCCCAACTGCTTGTGGACCCCCAGCCTACTTGCTGATGGGGTGGGGTGAGAGGCAGAAAAGGCCTTGACTTTCTGTAAGCACTGCTTAGCAATAAGGAAAATATCCCTGTGTTATCAACGCTGTTTTCATCACAAATCCAAAGTATAGCCCCATTCTAGCTTCTATGAAGAAAATTAACTCTATTCCAGCCAAAACCAGTACATCATCTCTGGAACGTATTAGTTTATCTTTATTTCAATTAGTTACTTAAAAAAAAAAAAAAAATTCAAAGCTGTAAGCTCTCTTGGGATCCAGTACAGTGTAGAACTCTTTACGGTTTGTTCGGGGTTTGGTTTTTGTTTTTCATGTGGTGGTGTGTGGGGTTTTTTTTTTTATGAGCTCTCTACCTTTCCTACTATACGTAATGGATTATTTTTTTCCATTCAGATAAAGTGCATAGATATACATGAGTGATAACTGAAACTGCCATTTGGGATGTGTGAAATGATTAATATGAACTTCACAATACTGTTAAATTAATCTTTCTAGAAGCAATTAGATATTAACTGTTTAATAAAAAAAATTTTGCTATCAGAGATTTTAATTGTTGTAGAACAATATATTTTCTTTTTTTTCTTTTTCAAATTTTGTTGGAAATTAATTAGGTTTGTTGGTATGACTTGTTTATTTCTTTGTCTAAATAGCTGATGATAGCTCTAATTTGTGTGTTCCGTGGGGACTGTATTGTTTAGAACTATTTGAAAAAGTAACTGGAAAAATATTAAGTTTTTAAAATTAAATATCAAAAATATCTTTAATTTTGTACTTCCTGCTGTTAATAGAAATGTTTTTAATTTCTCTCAAACAATATCTAATTAATTATCAATACTTTCTTGGAAAGAATGTATAGCAGGGTGAAGAAAACTGAAAATTTTTTAACATCTTTTCAGAAAACTTGGTATTTAGAAACAGCAAAACTACATAGAGTGTTGAAAGCTCTTTAGAGGTTAGAGAGGGAATCTGTGTGCTTTCTGTAGTAGTGAAAAGTAGCAGCTGAATTTTTGTGGCTCTGAGATTGTAAATATGGCAGTACTCGGGATCTAAGGGAACTTTGGCTTTCTCCTTGAGACTGACTTGTGCACTGTATCCTTTATCATCATCTTATGTAGGGGCTACTATAGCTACAGACTCCCTGTGACACACACCCCCAAAGTGTCATCCCCTCTCATTGTAGCCTTTGTGAATGAAGCAACCACGCTGTCATTTCCTACACCTTTGCAGCTTCATACCTATCACCCACTATATCTTGAAGGCTCCCTTCCTACCGGCTCTAGGTTATTGGAGTTTTTAATCTGTTCTAATCATGTCAAAAAATTAAAAAGCTACTGGGGTCAAGGATCCAGTCCAATTTTTAATATTAAAGTTTATGAGCTACCACAACAAATAGAAAAGTAAACAACTTTATTGTAAGAGATCAGTCTGACTTCCAGGTGCAGAAAAAAATCTAGGAAGAAAATGGGAAAAGCATGGAAAAATCAATTGGTTATAAATCACTAGATATTGAAGAACTACAGGCAACTAATTTGCTTTTTGAAAGTGATTGTGAGAGAAACTAATAGGCAGCTTACAGTAAGTCATTTCACAGCTTCCCCCCCCAGCTATTTAAATTAAGTAGTTTTATTTTGCCTCCTCATAACTATTTAAGTCGCATATTGCAAAAGCAAACATGTCTGGAACAGAATAACATAGTAAGGAGCTATCCATACTGGTGCTGCGACACTGTAGTCTGGGAAGTAAAACAGTATGCTTTCCCACCTGTGGAAGGGTTAGTTCTCTCAGTTTTAATAAACCATTTGGGAGATGGCTCCCTTTTGTGTAACACTAGTGGGGGTGGGGGCGAAGGAGATATCAGAAATTGCTAAACTTTTATCAGTGAATCATGCCAGTTGCTCCTGTATTCTAAAACATGCAGAAGTGAATTTCACTTTCTTAAGCTATACTATAATTGTAGCACTTTAAGCCCAACAATCTTCTTTCTTAATTGTGTTTCATCTTAACTTCACTCCATCAGCTTGTTGTTATGTTTCTTCTCACTCACTTCTATCACTGTAATTTTGAGTTGAATTTAATTTGCGGCAAACTCTTGCAGCGTACTTTTTCTTAAATTGAAGTTATGGTCTTTCATTGATGGCTAGAGATAGTCAGATCAGTGGATTTAGTTCTCATGTCTGTATTTAAAGGAAGCCTAAAGAAAAGCAATTTATGTAGGATTATGTTACCTTTATGTTGAGTATTGGCCTTGCTCAAGTTAACAATCATCGCTCTTTTCCTACAAAGGGAGTGCAGTACAGCTGATCAGCATAAATTAGTCTTCAATAAATTGTTCTCATAGCTGAGTTTTGTTTACATGAGAACTACATGGTTTTCTTTGTTAGCTTGTTGTATTGAAGGTTTTGTTTAATACAAATCTGGTTTCTGAAGTTGGCATTGTAACAAAACAAGTATTTGCTCAAGTAGGGATAAGAATTATATCATTCACTGTGCAGATTAGTCTAAATAATGAGTAACAACTAAATACAATGAAGTTAAACTTGCTTTGAATCACTAACAATGGTGAAGAGTAACATTATGTTATGGAAAAATGTAAGTTAACAATGCACTTTAACCAGTTCCACCGTCTACTTTCCAAGTATACTAAACAGAACAAATTTAAGCATTTTTTTTAATAATTTCTGCAGAAGGACACATTTGAAGAAAAAGTAGTTTCAGTTGAGCTCGGCTTAGTTAATAACATAAATAAAAATTTCAGAACATTTGGGACAACCATCAGTTTTGCTTCACTGAGGGTGCAGACCCAATTACTCTTATCTCTAGAAAAGACCGCTTTTATAGGTCAGGATTGAAGTGCAGTGGTGCAGCACAAGGCAGAGATATTAATAGAATAATAAAAGGTTTTTGTGTCTAGAAATTCATTAGCAAAAAAGGATGATGGTGGAATTCTTAAAGTTTCAGCATCAAATAGAAAGGTAAACACAGAAATGAGGAACACAAACAAAATGTTTTCTAGCAAATATTTAGTATTTAGGGAATTCATATTCCTAGGCTTTTCCTGTTTGTGTCTTGAAATTGGTCACACTGGTTGAAGTAGAGGAAGTAGAAGTTTCAATGTCTCATATGTTTAGCACAAAATTTTGGCTGAAGATCTACTTTTTTTTTCTTTTTTAGGGGAAAAATAGACTCTTTTTTTAGCTTATATGTTCTGTTCCATTGTCTGGTGCCTTTAAGTAATTAAACTTATTTTTAGATAGCATTAAAGCTAAATTATGTTAGTAATTATAGTACAATGATAAAACCCAAGGCTATTGATCTGGTGATGTTTGTACTTATCTTTTATTCAGTGCACTGTTGGAAAATGATTTATTATTTCTTCAGGCTATAGTTAGTAAAATGAAAGCTCTCAACCTAAAATTTCCATTAAAAAACCCTTTGGTGATCCACAAGTCTGTCATCTGTCTTTGCCTTGAGACCACAATCCCGCGTGTAACTGAAAAGATATTTGACCCCACTTTTAACAAATAGGTGGGGTACAATAATTTCTTTTTCTGATGTAGCCTATGTGTAAACAAAATTTGGCACTTCAGGAGGAAAAAAAAGGAAGTTACTTAAAGTCACTGACAGTTCCTATAACAATTTGTGCTGGACAAGGGAAGCTGGAACACACGTTGATAATATAGATGTTTTGTTGGTCTTCTTGCCATTGCATATGTTTACCTTGCCTTGTCAAAACTGTTGCATATTTTGACTTGGCAGTGAAGGGGTTAATCTCAAGCATGTTCCCAACTATAGCATTTTACCGCCTAGGTGAGGGAAAAACACACTCAGGAAGTCTGTATTTAACAAAAGCTGTAACCGAGTGCATTCTCAGATAAATGGAAACTGATGGGCAAGTTGGAACAGTTATTGCCAAGAGGCAATTTCAGGTCCCAGTAAAGCTTGCTCTCTATAGGCAAAAATGTTTTTTTAGCTGTGTATGAGTGAGAGGAGAGGGAGAGATAAGGGTAAGTTAAATACTGGCAACACTTGGCAGAGATCAAATCTCGGATTTGGTTGAACCCAAGCTGAAATCTAGACTTTCTCATTCCTCATTTCACTCATATAATAAACCCAAATGTTACATTTCCCAGAGTAAAAATAAAAGTGTTATAACTAGAGAATAGTCAACAACAGAAAACTTTAGTAAAAAAAATTGGAGTATGAAAGAGTAGAAACTACTGTTTGCAGGGCACAAAGCAAGAGGAATATAAAAAATAAAATAAATGAAGAAGTTATGACTAATATGTTAAAATACTAAT
>WAAD01013131.1:15683-37270 GCA_013389945.1 Fregata magnificens
CTGAGGTCTTGTACTTCAGAGAGGTTGTCACTCCCGGGGAGGTTCTGGAAGTGCTCCTCCAGGACGGCTTCTAATGGCTGAAATTGCTCAGTGCTTTTGGGGTCTGGGGCTGCACTTGCTGCCATGGTTCAGTAAAAACACTGCAGTTATTGTGTTGCTGTTAGTTAACACTGAGTGACTATATAACCCAAAATATAGAAAAAGATCTTTGTCTTCAAGTAGGAAGAGTAAGATTCAAAAAAGGGTAAGTGGACTGTAGTTGCACAGAGGTGCAAGCACAAGCAATCGTTTAGTATAATTGAAAAGTAGCAAGTTCCAATTAGGTTACTCGGAAATCTTCAATTTCTGAAGGCCCCACGAGTAGACGGTTTCAGACTACTTAAGGCTTTGATTTCACCTTAGCTGGAGAAGGGAGTTTTTTAGAGGATCTGGAGGATTTGCTTAGAGGATCTAGAGGCAATTGATAAATGATAAGACACATAGCTGAGGCTTTTTTGGTCTTAAAAGTGTTTTGATTAAAATAAATAAATAAAATCTAGTGATATGATTGCTTTTACCTAAACTTGTACATCTAAACTCCAGATACCTAGACTAGGCTTGTCATGCAGACTTCTGGAAGCACTTGAAAGAGAGGTACAAGCCAGAAGGCAATCCATTCTGCCTGAGGTCAGTTACAGTGATTTTCCTCTGAAAGTGAGGTTTAGACTCATTCAGTCTTGCGCACCTATCTCTTAATCAACTGAATCCCTCCTAAGTGACTATCTGGCAGCACTAAGCTGCTGGCTATTTAAGAGGATTATCATATATTTCTGGATAGTTCTCATTTAACTATTCCTACACTAATCTTTATTTTCCTGAAGTGATTTAAAATAAATTAATTCTGATGACTTGCAAAATAACTTGACAGCTTTACAAAGATGTGCAGGTTGAAAATTGCTATGTAATTAACAACTTTGTTATCACAGTTTTAATCAGATGATCAAAATTTGTCACTTTGAGAATTTAATAAAGGAGCATTTTTATAAAAAGAGGAAAGTAATGAGGGGGATAGAATTAAATAAAAATCAACCCTTACTTCATTTTTCCTCTGACTACTACACTAAATAACAACCAAACACATCAGTGATCAGTGTATTTAGGCTGTGAATTCCTTATACATAAAAATTAGAAATAGTTCTTACTGCTTGCTGTATCTTGCAACAAAATGTTGTTACTAAAATGTATTTTTTATGTTTCTCAAATCCTTAGCTGGAATGTAAGCTGACTAAATCAGTCTTCAGTATGTGATATGATCAATAAAATTCTGGTTTTAGTCTAGCTGTTTTCTGGAAAGCAGGTTTGAGGCGGATAAGTGGTTGCAATCCACAAAATTAAATGAGTGTTATACTCAAAATTGAATGAGTGTTAATGTCTTTGTTCAGTTATATACTCATCTGCAAAAGTATCATAACTACATTCCCGGAGTAACAATATGCCATAGACAAAGTTACTCTTAATACTAGTTTTGTGGAAAACAAAAATTTGCAATACTACTTTTGTAAAATGTTTCCTTTATAATTTAGAAGGGAAAAACATCTACATTGCTCTTTTTCTCTAGTTTTTATTAAAAAAAAAAAAAAGTGTATTCATAGTTTAACGTGCCGTTCTGATTCAGTTTCCCTGTAGATACATTTAATCAGTTGAGCTGAAGTACTTTATGAGAAGGGGGGAAAGAATGTCATCACATTTTCATCCTATTCTTCAACGTGATACTTGGAACTAATGCCTGTTCATTTCCTCTATGAAGATTATGTTCTAATTTGAGTTCATTGAACTACATTTTGCATGAAAAAAATAGGTAGTATTTCTTTACTTTTGAGGGGTGTGGGGCCAGTGTGCACAGGAAAAAAACTAGCTAAAGAAACCATGAAATTAAGATTCTCTACAGTGATAGTCGCTGAGACCATTCCCTTCTTCTATCTGATGAATGGAAGAAAGAGTAGCCTGAAATTACCTCCTTCTCTACTGGAGATTTTTAAACTTTTCACATGTTGAGAGCTTTAGAAACAGAAGAAAACAATACGGGTATAAATTTAAAACATTTAAAATGTTCACCAGAAATGGTTTGCTCTTTTCAAACTTCACATTGTTTTCCTGAAATTGCGTTCTCTGTATTTCAGACAAAAATCACAGCTTATATCTCAAGAAGTTTTATGGTCATTCCCAAGATCTCAGTGTTGCTATGCATTGTCATTACATGGATGTCACAGAAACTTTGACAGTAACAAAGAAGGAACACATTGAAATAGTAGGTAAAGGGGATGTAGATTTTTTTTTTTGCAGTTTACTTTTAGATTGAAATTAATGACTTGTATTTCTTTTTGTGACAAGTGAGATGATATATTCTAATAGGTCTTTCTGAAAGCTGTGCTAGGCATGAATAGAATTAAATAAATCCAGGAACTGTAACGAAGCCTGATGGGAAGAATGTATTATTACTTTACTAGTATACTGTTCCTAGGGCTAGCCTTTGGCTTATATTTATCTGCTTTAAAAGATGCTTTTTTTAGTTGCTCTTTCATGTTTTAGGAGTTAGTTTGGTTATTATGAAATAACAGTAATGTCCATAGCTATATTATTAATTTCATTATTTATTATCAGTTTTTACAAGAAAAGTAAATGAAAAATAGGTAGCTGAAGAATACAGACTATGAAGTAAGCTGTTGTTGGGGTTTTTTTTCCTTCTACAAAAGTTCTTCATATCCAGATGCTGTAATTTGTTTTGATGTACATCACACCTATAAGGAAGAACTAAACAAAGTAATTTTTTATGCCAATTGTGAATTAAGGTGGCAGTGGTTCCTTAAGAACCACTAAAGTTACTCATAGCAGGAAGATGGGGAATTGTTTTGAAATGACACCAGATAACAAATTAAGTATGGCTCATAGATGTTATTACTTACTTTTAATTATTTTGACCCAGTGTTTATTTTAAGAATTTAATTCAAAATATAAAATAATATTTGCATATGTATAGCATAAGTTTGGGCCTATCTATTTGCAAATAGAGTATAACTTAATTGGTGAGAATCCTTAAAATGGAGAAGGGAAATCTAATGATATAGACCTAACTTGGGAGGCTATGTTGATGCTAGTACTATTTTATAGCTTGAAAATTTAGAGGTAGCTGATAACTTAACTAGGATACTTGACATTGAAGTGATATATAGAGGTTGTTTGGCTGTGTGTGTAGGGTGGGATTTTTTTATTTTTATAGCAGAGATGAGAATGTTTGTCAGGCAACGTGCATCAAATATTACCAGTGTGCGTGAAGAGCTGGGAAAACTGAATGACTAATCAGAAAAATGTAGTCTAATGTAACAGGACATATACTTAATTAGAAAATAGTCAAAATGTGTAGGTTTCAGACTTTTTATAGATTCATGAGTACATTAGTATAACATTTGCTTTTCTAAGTATTTAATTGGTGTAACATTGTAATTGGTGTAACAGAGCTCAGAACTTGAATTCTGTATCACTGTCTCTACCTTAATGGCAAGGAAATTTTTTCCTTCCCCAGAACTGTCCTATATTTTGCACTCGGGTCCCAGATGAAGAAATGAAGGAAATCACTTAAATGTGTGAAAACTCAAACCAAGTTGGTTTGTTGTGGTTGTGGGATTTTTGGGTTTTGGTTTGGGTGTTTTGTGGGGGTTTTTGGGGGTTGTGGTTTTTTGGATTGGTTTGGTTTTTTGTGTTTTGGGGGGGTTTTGTTTGGGTTTTTTTTTTTTTAAGTGCAACAGCAGGCATTGGGCCATATCTATCATTTCAACAACCTGCAATCTTCTTCAAGTTGCCTGATGCCTTCTTACTCCCTAACCACTCAGTTCTCCTTTAGAACCATGCTTCGGCCCCTGTTGACCATCCTCCACAAACTTCTTCCCCTGCTTCTTCCTAGTAGTATGCCTGCTGTTGCATCTGCGCTTACTCTGACCTGATGCTGTGGCATCAGTCACCTTGTGTTAGATACGCAACACATGCATACCTTGCTCTTTGAAATTCTGCAATTTTGGAAATCATATATAAAATCTAGGAAGTAGGAAATCAAAAAGTAGCATTCTTCCTTTACTGAAGGTGGCTCATGTTGGTGTTGAAGTATTGGCATTGGTCAGGTGTTGCATCTTTAACTGGAGAGGATGATGCTGGAGTGATTCTCTCTTTGTTCTCCCTTGGTTCTCATTCTCATAAAGACTGTAACTCTCTTGTATTTTTTCTTGTTATCTCTTTTGTATTATCTTTGTATTGGGCTGTTTCAAATGTATTGGATATGTTCTTATACCCCGTAAAGCTACTTCTACCCAGCTCTAAAGACTATATTCCTTTAATGACCAGTAACTAATCTTTTTGACTTGTGTTTTTACCCTTGGAGATCTCTGGTAGCATCCGGGGCTTCTACTATTACGGATTTCTGCTGAACTAGTATTATTCTTGTCATTCTGAATGCCCAAGGAGTAATATCCCAAGTTTACCTTCAGTGGGGGTAACACTGTGTCCTTTTTAACTTTTTGTCACCCTCTTGCTTGTCCCCCTCCCTTCTGCTCCCAGTCGTCAAATTTTATTGAATGTGGAACTCATTCTGGCAATAAGAAGTGATCTTAAGGGTCTCTCCAAAAAGGGCTTAAAATCAGTATGTTAGAAGAGTGTCATAGGAATGCTATTCCCCACAACAAATTACTTGGCTGTACTCCAGAGCATCACTGTCATGCAACAGAACCTGTGAAATATGGACACGCTGCTTCACTAGTATGCTAGACAAATAAGACATCTTTAGACAAAATAGGAATATGATCTGTGCATGACTTAGAGGATTTACTCTATTCTTTAGTCATTTTCACAGGTGTGCAATATATACACCTTGATTATTAAGAGCAATATTTTCTCCTTTATTATTTTGTTATACTTTATTGAACAGTTTTCAGTTGTAGCTAATGAGAGAAGGTAATCAATAGTTCTCAGAAAACTTGAAATTGATTCATACTAGGCTCTTTCTATAGTAATTTATTTTTTGAAGTATGATAAAATCCATGACAAGCAGCAAAATGCATTTGCAGGATTAAATCCCTGTATTAGCATAACTGTAACAGAAATTTAACAATGACTGCAGAATCATAGCCACAGAATGATAGCAGTATCCTGGATATTTTTTTCCTCTCTCCACTGAATATATGTGTTAAAGGCAGTGGTATTTTATAGAGAAAAATAATTGCTTACACTTTGCTCTACCAGTGATGGTCTGTATGAACACTAATCAGTCTCAGTGAAACTTATTGTGCTCTGCCTGATCTCAAGCAGAGCGAGTGAAATACTCATTAGATGTGCATTAACTACATTGTTCAATACATAACTGTCAGGAAGAAGTAGGCAAAGAGGTAGCAATAGTGTTTTCCTACATCTCTTTAAGCAGTTAAAATGGCTTAAAAAAGAAATGGAACAGATACTATTTCCAAGAAAGGCTTGGGTTTTATCTGTGCTGTGCTGCATGAGCTTCTGATTCTGATGACACCGCCATAATGGAAATGATTTTAAGAGTAGTTCCTTGTCATGATACAACCATTACAACGCTATGGAACCACTCTCCTATTCTTTGAAACCAGTCTAATAATATTCTTTAATTCGTTAGGTTGGCTGCTACGTGGGCTAGCTACATGGTTAAGCATCTCAAAGACTAACAACAGCTGAAACAGGCTTTCAGAGCCTCCTGTTTTCTTCTGGTCATCAGGATAGGTAATCATGTAATTCAACATGGGGATAGTCCATAGGTGGATGTCACTGTCATGTTTAATGATCTGCAGTTTGCTTTTTTCCTTAATATATAAACCAGAGTTTTGGAAAACTAGCTGTGTTACTTTCCTTGGGCTGTGATCTGTCTGCTCTCAAGGCAGACCTCTGGGAACTGACAGCTGCTTGGAGGTGCCTGTTGCTTCACCAGGGCTGCTCTGGATGTATGTGTGTCAGTGAAACAAGCTATATTTTGATTAGTGGGACTTTTTTTTTTTTGTCATCACTGGAAACCTTAGTGATCAAGTTGCAACATCTTCCAACGATTTTCAGATGTCAGAAAATGGACACTGACATTCAGGGGATTTACCATTATCAGTCAACACTACATGGTCATGTTACTACACAAAACATTGTGCTGTCTACTTTACCAGGGTAAAATTTCCTTAAGATTTTACCCAGCATCAGTGGAAATAATTAGGTATCATTTTCTCCTGCCCTGGTGGTGATGGTGCAATACACAGTTAATATAATGACGTATTTGAGCTTTACAGTGCTCGCTGACTGCAAGCTGTCGAATTTAATGTGAGCAGTGGTAGCTTAACATCCTGAATATTAAGACTTTTCATCTATAGGAAGAATAAGGAAATATGACATCCATGGGGAAGTGCGATATCTTCACAAGTAGGAAAAGGGAAAAAAAAGTCTTCAAATAAAAGATGTTCTTAGGGAGGATGAGACTGTTTTGACAAATGATTGCATATATTTATGACACCAAAAAGAACAGTTAGTAGGATGATCTTCAGCATGACAAATAGCTCTGACACTGATATGAATATGTTTCTTATCCATAGTGGATGTGCTGATTTAGATTGCTCCTTTATAAGAAATCTGTATAAGTTATATTGTGAAAAATGTAGCACACTTGATCAACGGTTATTTTTTTGTACCTTTCATTCTTTAATAATTTAAAATGCGAAATGCTCAGTAAATTAAGTCAGTGATTCCTAGAGTATGTTCTAGTTGAGTGGATTTAATTAACAGTTGTTATTGTAGTAAAGTAATGTCAGAAGTCTGTGAAACATCACTATAAGGATTTTGCATTAGCTGTCTGTTTACTCCAGAGTTTTCCAATCACTCAGCAACAATATACAAGTGGTTATCTTCCCAAAATCTGGTCAATGGTTAATCTTGGTTTTCAAGATCATTCAGAAATGCCACCACCTGCTGATCTTGCAGGTGTATTTCCATTAAGAAAAATAATTGTAAGAAGGAGGATATCAGTTGCAAACAGCTAAACAAAATGGAATGAACAATAAACCTGTCAAAAACATGTTCTTCCGATATGTACAGAATTTCTCTAAGGAGTATATGAACATAGATTTAGGAAAAATGTAAAGATAGACGTCTGTGTCTTCTAACTCACTCAAAACTTCCTTTCAGAGAGTAGTAGACCCCTGCCATAACCATTTAGCAGAGAAAGAGAAGAAATGTGTCTGACCTAGTGCTCAATTACTCAAAGCAACTGGGTTTTCCATACTGCCTATGAGCATCATAGCAGTAAAGAGTGAGGATGACTGTACAGCAGCAGCTGCCTTGCTGTAGGCCAGTCTGATTCCTTACCACCAGTGTTTTACCTATTGGCAGCGCCAGGGCCTCTGAGAGCATATGAGTGACTCTGCACGCTGCTGCTGCCATCCCTGAGACTTTATTCCTCTGCGTAGCGGAGCTGCAGTGGTGTGTCTGCAAGGGAGTTTGCCGCTGCTCTAAGCGCCTGTCACCAAATGCCTTCAGTTGCATGCTCATGTGGAAACAGCTGAAAATGTTGAGACACAAACTCCACCCTTCTCACCATTTTGACAGAAAGCATATATACTTCTGATGTTTAAACCATAGCATTGTCATGCATCTTAATTAAATCAGCAATAGGATGACTTATTTATACACCATACACCTTACTGAAACATTTCTGATAACAGAAGTACCTATTTGTTGGTTAGTTGGGCAGCTGTTTTAGAATGCTTCTCTATTTTGGCTATATTAACAAAGTAGTGTTTTGCCTGATAAAAGTTTGGGTTCCTCTAGAAGAATTTTAGATAGAAGGTCCAGAATGATATATTTTTGAATATCCTGTTTTGTTACATGTATATGCACAGATTTGCCTTTCACCTCTGGGTCAGAGGGGAAAACAAATTTAAAAAAAAAAAAAAAAAAAATCAGGTGAGGTCTTCCATGAAACTAAATTTTTTTGGTCATCTTTACCTATTACACATCTCAATGTTTCAAGTAAAAAAGTACAAAATTGTGTAACTATCCCGCTTATAGGAAACAGAGGAAAAAACTCTTCACCTTTTATTTTGTTAGATTTCAGTGCCTAACTGAAAAAAGGTAACAAATAAATAAATGCTCCCATCACACTGGAGCAGGTGATACTGCCCTAGGGAATGTGGTGTGTGAATGAGCTGTTTCAAGTTTTCAGCAAGTGACATTCCTGTGAAATTGTTACAGCCATGGCTACAGTTCAGTTCTCTCATTTAAGACCATAATGCAAGACATGGCCAAAAATCATCAGGCAAGAAAAACATATGCACCATTCCTTTCAGTTCAAAAATAAAAGTAGCGGCATAGAGATATTCTTTTGCCTGGGATGAGTAACATTTGCTCTGGATACTGACAGCTTTCAATTTGTGGCAACGACCTCCTTTGTTAGTGCCAGGACTCTGCTCAAATATTCTAAGCAGTCTTGGCTTCTCTGCACCCCAGAGAGGTAGCACAGCCGCAGGCTTTCCCTGAAGTGTCTCTCAAATCAGCTTTCATACTGAGTATGCACAAGACAGCTGCTAAGTTAAGTAAGTTTCCATGATTTCTCCCAAGCAACTTAATTATAAGCTAGTTAAACACCTTCCAGTAGTACCACGTGAACAGTCTTAAACTTCAGATGCCTGCAAAAACCAAAACCAACTAAACAACAACAAAGAAACCAAAAACCAAAAACAAAACCCCAGGAAAACAACCCAAAGCTTGCTGGATAGATGATGAAACGATACAACCATACACCTATTATTTCAAAGTCATTCTCAGTACAAGGAAGAAAGAGAGCTGGAAGAAGTACTGAAAAGTTGTAGGAAAATAATGTATGTATTTGCGCAGGTGCACCTGCATATACCTTGTTCCATGTGTTTATGTGTGCGTGTATGTGTTTTGTCGCTGTGCTTACCTTTTTGCCTAACAAAATAGGTCGTTATCTCTTGGCGTAGTCTCAGAATGGCCTCTGGTAGGAGATTCTGCCTCTAAGCACCTGAGGCAGTCTGCGTAGTTCTCCCATGAATGCAGTTAGTCATACAAACTTGTGTGGGTTGGTGGACTGGACAGGTACTTGCAGTGTATCATGGTGGGACTTGCCTTTGTGGATACGCAGCAGGGAAGGGAGAGCGATGGGGTCTTCTTGTGAAGGCCTTTATACTAGCCAGTGTGGTGTTGCTTTAACATCATAGTCTCGCATCCCTTGATGGGATATTACAATGTTTGTGTTCCACCATCACCTGTGTTTAATACACGCGATCTATGCTAACATGGAGAAAAGGTATAGTTAGATAGATGTAGATATATGAGTGTGTCTAGATAGATAGATGAGTGAGTAATGAGTGAATATTTTTTTCTTTAAGTCCAGGATAACTTTTTGAGTAGCTGCCTAAACACAAGTTATAATTACAGCTCAGTTCATGACAGGCTTATCTCTACTGTAATTTGCCAGCATATAACTTAAAATTTCAAAGTTATGGAAGACTACACCTTTAAAAGTCTGAGGCCACTGATCTCATCTCTTGAGGAAGAGAAGTATTTGCTGGAAACTCAGACTGGAGAGCAATAAATCCATCGGAAGCCAAGAAATGCATGGTGCTAGGAACAAAACTGAGGATCTCATTTAGAATAAGTAGCAATGGGGGGTGCTTTCACCTGCAGGAAGATTACATCCTTTAAATCAACTTTCGTTCTTGGGGTTTTTTTCCTGTTTGCTAAGAAGCAGGACTCGTTCTAGACCAAATGAAAGCTCTTCCTGCTGTTTTGATGTAAAGCCTTCTGGAGCTTATAAATCACAAATAACTTTGCTGTTTCACTTCATAGCTCCCACATCCACAGTTCCATGTATTCAGTATGTCATTCAAGGTGGATAGAGTTTCATCAATCTTCAAAATGTGCAATGGGATAAATTCCTAATGTTTAATTTTTCACTCTGTCTCAAAACTTCAGTCACAGAAGAAGAAAGGCAAGCCCATAAAACAGATGCCTACTTGGAGAATATAAAGAGAAATCTTTACTCGGATCCAAAAGGAGCAAAATTTTAACTAATAACAGAACATGAATCACTCTTGTACCGCATCTCAACTCAGTTTTTTAAGAGGAGAAGAGAACTTTGTCTTTAAAAAAAAAAAAAAAAAAAAAAAAAATCAAACGAAAAGCAAACAAATGCAAAATAACAAAGCCTTTGTAATTGTTGTGAAGCTTCTTGTATCTCCTTTTAAAAGCAAGCTGTTTGAATTTTATTTCTTTTTCTGTTTACTGTTACAAGATTTTATTTTATCATTTAAATACCCTTCACGCTTCAGAGATAGAGGCTATGATCAATGATAGAACAATATTATGTGTAAAATAATTTTAAGCTGTTAAGAAGTTTGTTAAATAGATGGTAAGTAACAGGGTACTGGCCTATGCCATAGCAAATCCTTTCCAGTTTCCAAAAAATTATATATTTCATTGTTTCTACAACTGGAAATAAATTATGTCTTTCAGGGCCTGTTTGTTAGTGAAGCAGTTCACTTCTGATAATATAACAACTATGTCTAATTATATTTAGATATGTTACCAAAACGGCTTGTGGCTGCCACCAGCTAGCGTACTACTTGATCTTCCCTGTAACTTACAGCTCATTTTATTCTTCATTATGTGACAGGGTAATATTAATTTTACTATTACCCTCACATGGCACTAAAAGTCAAAGTACCAAGTCATAATTTACTACTAGCTAATAACTATTGTCTGTAGAGCTTTAATCTTGCATATAAAACCAATGTTGGTCATTTAGTCTTTCTACAAGTACATTTTTGCCCTAATATCCCTTTAATTACGATGACAGGAAGTGTGTCAAGGATTTGTTTAAAACAAACAAACAAACCACAAACAACATAAAAATAAGTAAATACCCCTGAAGTTCATTTCAATAGGTTTATTTGCAGCTAACTCCATAATGAGAATGTACTATGGGGAAAAAGCATAACAAAAAGGTTGCTATGTGCTTTTCAAAAAGTGTATAGTTTTAAAATTGAATATGTCAGCCAGGGAAAAATGAGAGAAAAAAAAAAATCTAAGAAAAATATAGGGTAAAAGAGATTAGGCCTCCAACAGACAGGAATTTCTTCTCCTCAGCTGTAGGACAAATGACTGATTTGACTATTGGCGCAATTTTTGTGGGTAGGTCACTGTTTGATCCCATGATTTCCTCCTGGTTTATACCGCTCTTGAGTAATTACTGTGTGCTGGTAGTAAACTTGCATTCAGCTGAGAAAAGAAAAAGGAAATGCAAAATTTGTCCTATTTAAGGAATAGCCAAAAAAGTGTCTAGATTTTTTTTTTTAAAACCTATAATCTCTTCCATGTTTTGTCACAAGCTCCAGGGATGTAAAAAAATTTTAAAAAAGGTTATGCATATTGCTGTCATAACATACTGCTAGAGCTGTGTTATGCTTGCTCGCCTGAAGATCCATCCTGCACCCCTGTTTGCCGCCTCCTTGTCCATTTAAAGAAAGAAAATAATCCATTAAAGACCATCTTTTCTCTTTGCACAGACAAGTATAATATCTATACCAAAAGGTAACACTGCCAATTTCTGTACTGGCACAGAAAAAAAAAAAAAAATGATCTATCCTCCCTTCTCTTTGTATATAGGTTTGCTGATACCAGGTATTAAAGTTAGAATACTGATTTTATCTTTTCAAGAAAACCATGGAACAAAGTGGTTGTACTCTCTTTATAAAACACTGTAACTATTGCCCATTTTATAGTAATAATTTAGCTTTCTCATTCCTTTGTACCAAAAGTATAATCTCATAAATGACTATACTACTTAGCTATTTTGATATTTTGCTTCATCTAAAAATAACTAATGTATTTTATAATTAAAAATGTGTACTATTTAGAAACTGTCCAAAAATCTATTTATGCTCTGTCATACACTCCATTATCAGTAATTATTATTTTACTCACACAGCCAAGACCTCAGATCCAATCCAGCAACAAATGGTGGTATAATCCATTTTCCATACTAATCTCTATGACAGCAAACGTTCTCATTAAGGCATCACATCATCCATTTGCTCCCTTACTCACCCATACATATTAAAAATGCTTGTAACAAGTGAAATCTCATTTCAAGGATCAGAACAAGTTTTAAACACAGATTAAAACCAAAAACCCACCCCACCCCCCCAAACAAAACCCCCAAACAAACCCCTGAAATTAGACACGAGCAGAGTTTTAGAGCCATTAGTTTTTCAAATACATATTTTTCAAGATATTCAGCTTGTGAAATTTCTCAGGATGGGAAAGAAGAAATAGTGAGTACTGTTCTGCTACTACAATTTACTGATGCAAGAGTCACAGGAGCAAGCACCCAGAGCAGGACCCAGAAAGGACTCCCAAGTGCTAGTCCAGCTCTAGGACTGCTCTGATTCTGCAACAGAGATTAGATTACTTGCTTTCAGATTTTTTTTTTTTTTAACTTTAATGTTAAAGTATCAAAGAAATTCAACCTGTACACTGTATGGGATGGTTTGTGGGGTATATTAATTTGGTTTTAGGATGTGTATTAAAGTCTATCAAAAAAGTTCATATTGTTTTCCTTTAGGAAAAAAATAACTCGCATCCTGTGTTTTCTGAAACTGATGTGTGATAAGAACTTAGTGTTATATTATTACTGCTATTTATAACAGTTCTTGGTTTGAATTCACTTTAAGCTTTCTAAAATTAATCAATTTTTTCCTTCCAGTTAGTGCTAGGTACTTCCTGGCACATAGTAACAGAAGCTAATAGTCTGTGGTATGGATAAACAACTCTAATTATTGTTCTATTTTCAACATACTGCATACTGTTTTTGTTGCAATAGCATCAGTTTGGCTTGTTTAAAAAACAAAACAAAACAAAACAAAAAAAAACAAAAAAAAAACCAAACAAAAAAACCCCAGAAAACTTAAACCCCAAAACAACCAATAACAACCTCCAGCAAATAAATTTTTTCTTGCATTTTTCTCCTCATCATAAAAAATCCCCAACAAACAAAAAAACCCCACACAAAATATTATATCACCACATTTAAAAAAAATTTAAGGTCAGAAGGTACTATTGCATTATCTAGTCTGAGTTTGTGTATCAAAAACCATTGTCTGTCTGCCTGTATTGAGTCAAATATCTTATGAATATGTAAACAGAAACACAAGATCAGACACCTTTCTGTAAATTACACTTTGCATTATAATTTCCACAAAGCAATCCAAGACTTCAATCCAATACTTTTCTGATAGTTTGCTCAAATCACGAGCCAACTTTAGTTTCTGTGTTCTAACTGAGCTAGAATCTTGAACTTAATTTACTTCATTCATTTTTGGTTTTTTTTGTAAAAGAGGAAAAATACCCTTGAGTCTGAAAATTGGCCTTTCTCTCAGAGATAATCAGTGTTCAGTTTTTGGACTTGAGAGGCAAACATTTTGGTATTTATGATGGTTGTAACTGTTTCCAAAAGTTATCCTGATCAGCTGAGAATAAGATGATGACTGTAAAACTCAGTTTGGGGTTACAGTGGTAAAGAATTTATTACTGATGCCATGACACAAGTAGGTATTTATTCCCCTACTGGAATATCTATTTAAAGATATCGACTTCCAAGCAGGTGGCTGGTTAATCTTGAAACTGTCATAAATGAGTGCAATGTGAAGGTGAGTGTAGTGTCCTTTGTGTTTGAAAATGAATACTTTTAAATGATTAGAAAATGCTTAGTCTTATTACTGATAGTTTGAGAATGTATATCTCCCAAATGAAAGTTCCTGCTGCCACCACAGCTCTAAAATCTGCATGTTAGCTGGAAAAGGTTGCGTAATAACATAGCTCGTTCTCTGCATGGGTTTTGGTAGTCTCCAAGAGCCAAAGGTATCATCTTCTTTGCTTATATTGATTAACATGGCCCATATTCATTAGAGATCCTATATACACTAGTTCTTAACAACTTTATCACTGACAACATACAGTGCTAGTTCCTACCTCTTTTACTCAGTTCCTTCTGCTCAGAAAGTTAGTTAGTAATGATTTTAACATTTGTCCTGCGTATCGCTGGTGAGGCCGCACCTTGAGTACTGTGTTCAGTTTTGGGCCCCTCAGTACAAGAAGGACACTGAGGTGCTGGAGTGTGTCCAGAGAAGGGCAACGAAGCTGGTGAAGGGTCTAGAAAACAAGCCTTATGAGGAGCGGCTGAGAGAACTGGGGCTGTTTAGCGTGGAGAAGAGGAGGCTGAGGGGAGACCTTATCGCTCTCTACAACTACCTGAAAGGAGGTTGTAGTGAAGCGGGTGTTGGACTCTTCTCCCAAGAAACTAGGGATAGGACGAGAGGAAATGGCCTCAAGTTGCATCAGGGGAGGTTTAAACTGGACATCAGGAAGAATTTCTTTACCAAAAGAGTGGTTAAGCATTGGAACAGGCTGCCCAGAGAGGTGGTGGAGTCGTCAACCCTGGAGACGTTCAAAAAAGGTGTAGACGTGGCACTCCAGGGCCTAGTTTAGGAGTCATGGTGGTGTTAGTTGATGGTTGGACTTGATGATCTTAGAGGTCTTTTCCAACCTTAATGATTCTATGATTCTATGATCATCTGGCCCACTTCCAGTATTGGCAATCCACATCAAACCAGCAGTGAGCCTGTTACCTGTTATCCGTTTACTGATATTTTTGAACCAAACCAAAATCTCTTCATGTTTTCTAAGACCTTCCTTAATGATAGCAGAAATACTCTAACCTGGTTTTGGGAAAACACTGACATTTTAAAGCCAGTAACCACACAGCATACAGGTACAATTTTGAGGAGAAAATTGTTTTTGAGAGTTAGGATTCCTGGGGGCTCCCTTTACACAAACTGAACTGTCTGGTACGAGCCCGAGCAGAAAGCTGGTGTCGGGGGTGAGCATTGCAAGGAGCCCAGCTCCCATTTCAGGTCTCCGTTGGAAACTGTCAGCTACACAGAGCTGGAGGACAAAGCATATTGTCACTGCAACTTCACCAAAAGACCGTAAAGACAGAGAAAGCAGAGGAAATGTGCCCTCCATCAGAAAGGGATAAACGGATCGTATGCTCAGAGAAATTAGAAGTTGGGGAAATGCGAGACCCTTCCCTTCACCCCAATCTTAGAGAGCAATTGACTGCCATGAGGGAATATTAAGCACTGTGCTATGCAGCATTACCCAGGCCACAGCAGCTACCCCTTGCTTATGTGGCATTGCAAATATTTTAATTAATGCAATATAATTTAAAAAAAAGAACCAAAAAGAGCACTCGTGAATCCTAGGGAAACAGATATTTATACATTTCTGGTTTTGCTATATGTAATCCCCAATATAGGCCAAAATACTATCCTCAAAATGTCATAAAAATAAGTAATTTTTTTTTCAAGTTAAAAATAGTTTAATGGTGTTACTGAAGTCAAGGGAAAACTCCATTTGATTTCAGTAGGATCAGGATTTCACCAACACTTATAGATTTTAATATGCTGGATCACAATATGATATTATATATGATAGGGTCAGCAAAACTGCCATCTGCAAAAATCCTCTTGTGTCTGGAAAAGTAAAAATATAAATGAAATTGTTCAAAGAAATACACAAATACATAATTACTTCAAATTACTCATCTGGTTTTCTGTAAATAACCTCATTCTAAGGTGTAAAAAAACCAAACCAAAACCAAAAAACCCCAACAAACACCTAATATCATGTAAGGACTTCATGGATGCTTTGTTATGGAGTCATTGGTTTTATTGTGGAAACTATAGCTTGCTCATTAATAGTAAAAAGCTAAACAAAATTATTTAACAAGACTACCTGTAAATATAGTTGTCCAACTGTGGCCCAGAATCAGAATCAAGGAACGAATTTAAATTATTAATGAATAACAGTCACATAATAAGATGTTGCCTAATGGAAAAGGTCCTTGGAGAAGGTAAAAATTCCGTGCTGAGATTATATAGATCTATTTAAAACAATATTTCAGCACAATTTCATAAATTAAAATAATTTTTTCTTTTACAAAACAGTTTACAGTTTATCTTCACAAACGTTTTTCTAACTGATTCTAAGTCATCATTTTAAAACTATTTGTATACTGAGAATCCCTTAAGGAGGCAGGAAAGGAGTTATATAAACTATCAGTGAATTTTAAAGGTAAGTGGTGGCTATGTCCCTTGTAAACCTCCTTTAAAAGCATAGGTTTCTAACCCTGCTTCACATAGAGAGAAGGGGGGTGGGGAAGGCAATCAAAAACCATTCAGAAAAATAACTATCTCAAATTTCTTTCACCAAATCTACCTTTTTTATGAACACTTTGTTTCAAGAAGTTATGATGAAAAAAACATTTCTTGGTAATGAATGTTTCCTGTGGATCATGATAATGAACTAGTAAGTCACTTGTTAAATTCAGCCTGCGTTCTAATCCATGGTACGGATGGAACAACAAACATTTTCAAAGTTTTCTCATTTTCCAGATCATTTAGTTACTCTTTGCAGGGTACAAAGTAATTAGGCTCCTTCATAAAGGTCTGTGTTTCTTAATATACAAAAATCTTTCTTTATTCTGTGCTGTACTCCAAGTTACCTGCTGTTACTTATCCTACAGAACTCTGTGAGCTCTCAAAAATTGGCCACTAAAATAAATCATGAGCTCTGAGAACAGTACTTGGAGTTACTGCCAACATAACGTGTAGTAACTTCTGAAAATTATTAATATTTTAAATCTTTCTTACCTTCGGTGATGTATCTTCAAAGAAAAGGACAACAACGCAAACACTTTACATACTTGAATACACCATAGGTCTTGGAACATCTGTGAATATTTTTGCTTTGTATCTGTTAGGCAGCACTTGTAAGGTGTTTGCACATTTTTTTTTTTTTAACTGTATATAAATAATACATGGTAGGTAATACTTTTAAAAGTATAAAATTATACATATTGTTAATGTATGTGCAAATACTTTATAAGCGCATCCATTCCCCCCTACACAATATGTTTCTGTACTTGTGTCACTTAAGTTTTCTCAGGTTTATTTCCTGTGGTATGTCTATAGTGTGTATTTTAAGGTATCATAGAAGCAAACTACTTTAGACAAAGGGAAAAAGAAGCCACAGCAACATGACACATCATGTTACTGCAATTGCACAGTTTCCAGTCCCCATTCTAGCTTGCACAGGGATAGTTGAATTTTTCTACAATACTTTGTCTTACATGCTGTAACCTCAGCCTCTGTGCTGTCACCTGGGTTTTTCAGACCTTGAGAAGAACAGGTGTGTGTGCTTCTTGTCTGTCCCCCTCCCCACCAATATTATTAGTGTGAAAAAATCTGTGTATGTTTATGTATAGCAGTATGATAGATATCTATATAGAAGACACTTGTATTCATGATAAGGTTCCCATTCTGGAGGAGGTTGTCTTTTTCCTATATGCTTGACTTTACCAGGTGGAAGGTGCATACTTTGTTATTTGCTGAACATATTCTCTCTTTAAGTGAGACAAAATCCTGATGTATAGGGTTTTAATTAACCTATCTAATGTTGATTTCTTATTTATCTATTTACACTCTGTTTTTCAGTGTAAGAAAACCCAAGTACAAAGGCAAAATTTTCCCATAGCATACAAAGGTGAGAAGGGACCCTAGCCTTTGGTTAAGTGCTCAATCTGGAGGTCTGAGGCCCTGGTAGGCTGACACAGACAGTAGCACACACCCACTTTGTGGAGCAAAGGTCCACCTAGCCACTGTGCATCTCTAGGAGTTGTTAAAACTGGCTATCTCAGGAAGAGTATAAAACCAAGCTAAGCATGTAATTCCACTGATATTCTCAGCTTTCTGGAAGATTGGGATTTCTGTGTATTCAGTAATCTTGGACTGCTTTGCTTATGTCTGATCAAGAAAAGACTTAAGATGAACCCTGGAGCTCTGAAAACAGAGACCCTGAACATCTTGATGTTGCTTTACCATAAGCTTGCTTGAGTTGAATAGCTTGGCTAGCATTAGTGTAGTCCATGAGCAGACAGCCTTGGCTCAGATCTTACAAAGCATGTATGGGTGTTTAGCTGCAGGAATACGGTGAACCTTAGGGTTTCCTGGCCCTGGCTCTGCCTGTCCTCAGCTTGTGTTGGGATGGGAGGTGGAGCCCTGGCTGCTCCCTATCCATAAGTTTCTGTAAGGGGAAAAGTTCAGGAAAAAAAATGAGAAGGATGCTCCAGGTGGGTCCCCAGTCACGGTGATGGGTAAGTTCATATGGTACAGCACATTCCAGTTTGTACCTGAGACTTATAATGAGAATGAAAAAATGTTTCAATATAAAGTTTGTCAGACATACTGTGCATATTTTCTGGTAAGGAAGCTGAAAACATTAAAAAAAAAAAGTCCCCCAAAAGTAGGTTATTTTTCAGAATTCTTAATAATTAGATGTTAATGTGTAGCTTCTTCATAAAGAGCTCCTTCAGTGTTTTTTTTTCTCCTGATGTGTGAAATTCTGGTTGTTTTGATCAATGATATAAATAATGAAATGTAGTTTCTTTTCCCTGGATAGCTGAATATATTTTAGGAACCAAATTGTGTCTCAGGTGTTCATCACTATAAATATGAGATTAATTTATCATAAGTATTCTGCAAAATTAATTTAAACTATGCTCTTCTCATGAATTTTCCTGTCCTTTAGTAGAGTCAGTCCTTCAAATGTCCTCTATATTGAAACACACCTGTAAAACAATTTGAACACAGTGTTGATAAAATTACAAAAAAGTTTTATTAGAGAACTGAACTTTTGATGATAAAATCCTAATTGATTTGACTTCCCAGGCAATAATTACAAATGGAAAACTTTGGTACTTTTCCATACAGTAAACTTGGCTTCTTTTACGACTGCTTTTTAGGCAGGAAAAAATTAAAAGTGTAAATCAGATTACAATGTACTTCATAAAGAGTTTGGGGTTTTTTTACATAATATTACGAAGTTGAACTGTTAGTACTTTATGGACTAAATGTTATATTTTCATTTAAATAGCAGTATTCTTAAATATGAAGTTAACAGGCTAAACTAGGCAATGGTTGTAGATGTCAAGTAATCTGTTTTAAAAAAATATTTCAACAATTTTTTTTTAAATGCTAACTTATATGACAGTTTGTAAGTTGTAGTAATTTAAATGTATGGGGTTTAAGTTTTTGGATTTTTTTTAAATAAAAGCTGTATTTTAAGGTAGAGATAAACTAAAAGCATTAGAATCCTCGGTGTTCAATTTTGTTATGGATGTTCAAGAAAATGTTAGCACTGTGTTTCTCTAATTTTATTGATGACAAGGTTTATGAGAAATAAAAATAATGTAAAAAAGATATAGTTTAAGTAAATAAGATTATAAAAGACTAAATAGTTGCAGTACAGCTGGTATTATCTAGTAAAACTGAAAGCCTAATGACTTTAAATATACAGTTTATATCTGTGGATAATGTTATGGAACTAAGAAACCAATTGAAGAAGAAATTATAGTGAGGGAAAACAGCCAATCAGTGAATTTCATGTAATATCCATTTGAGAGTTGATTAGGCAAGTTATAGACTGGCAGTTGCAAAACAGATTGTTCTAGTTAACATACAACACGAAAAGGAAGCATTATTTGTAGGATGCTTTCCTTGCGCGGCGGCAAAAGCAGCTGTGTGCATCATGCCCAAGATGCACAGTTCAGGGTGGGGTGGGCTTAAAAAGCATAAGAATGAAGGCGGCCATTTTTTTCTACATTTCTCATACTTCTCAGCTAACAACAACAAAAAAAAAAGCTTACAGAACACATTTTTGCAGTCTCAGCCTGTGACGACATGTATTTTAAAAAAAAGTAGATCCAATCTTGTTAAAAAGAGTAATGATCATTTAGAGTAGACAAAAAAAAGGGTATTTTCTATGAGTCAGATGTGAGTACATTTTGTACTTGGAATGCACTTATTTGGCATACACTGTATCACCTAGGTATTACTAACCGTTGTAGGTTGTTTCTTTCTTAGTCCTCAGTTTTAATACATTTGACAAGAAATGAAATTTGCTTGTGTGAACCTGATACAGAATTTCCAAAGAAAAATCTTGGCAATGTTAGAACAGGTTGCAGTTCTGAATGCAAAATCTTTCTCTCTCTCATACACAGGCAAGCACAAGGAAAAAAAGAAAATTTTTAAATAAGTTAGAAGTTGAACCCCTACTTTTTTTGGTTTTGTTTGTCTTTCATACGTGGAAGCAAAGTGGAATGCGGAGTTGTTCCATCTCTGGAGAGTGTCTTGCACTGTTTTGGCTCTGGGGCCTCCCTTTGCTGCCTTTTGACTTCAGACACTATGCAGCCAAGAAAATTAGGCTGTTCCATGTGAGCTGGAAAGAGCCTGAGCATTTGAAGAAATCCCACTTCATGGAGTAAGCAGCCTAGACGCCCTGAAATCTTTTCTCAATCTGAAGATTTCCCTTCCTTTCTACTCCATAAAAATGAGGCCCCTGAAAACTGCAGGTCTGGAAACCTTAAGAGCCTTGGCTTGAAAGGTGGTTCCCTTCTTGTCCAGGCTCCCTGATGCAGAGCTAGAGCACCCATGGCTCCTGGGCTCCGCTGCAGGACACTGCTATTGCTTTTAGTTATTGAATTTATTTCACAGTAGGGGACTGATACCTAGCTGATCCAGAATGCTCCTTTCAGTTAAACCGCATATCCCTGAGATTCAACAAAATGAAATAGTGCACTTAATTTCATTCAAAACACCCATCAGTGTTGCAGCCTGCTTCAAAACGTTGTTGTCTTCTTAACTGGTAAATAGAACCAAATTGTTCGAAGCCCTGCTCCTTCAAAGATTCATGTTTGTGCATAGCTTCAGACAATTAGTAGTCTTGCTGAAATCAATGGGACTGCTCTCTGACTTTCATCCTGGCTCCACTGAAGACAATTTCAAATTTTCCACTGACTTTAATAAGGCCAGGCTACTCTCAGAGCATTTCATGTACTGTATGCTGGGTAATAAGGCAAAGGGATGCCACAGTTGTGAAACTAGATGGGCTTTTTATCATAGAAGTGTATTTTGGTTTTGTTTTGTTTTCCAGAGACACTGTGATGTTGTGTACCATTCAAATAAACCTACAGAGGGGAAGGCGCTGGTGCAACTTCCATCTTTTTAATCTTGCAACCTGTACTGCACCTTGCTTATTGTTTCTTTTTATCAGTTTTGCTGTTGGTCTTTTGTACAGGGATTTGTTGTCTTGTGTCCCTCTAGTAAAAGGTGTGTTCCCTACTGAGGGAAATGGCTCTGACATCACATTATGGCCCAACAGACTCATAATTCAAATTCTTCAATGCAGAGTTCCTCTTCTTGCTTATACCATTGGTATTACTTATTCCCCCTTTTTATGTCTTCCTCTTCAGCCAGCTTAGGAGGTGAGGCTTTGTCCAAGTTCTTCTAGATTTGGGCTATGTCTCATTTGTTGAAGTGTCCTTTTTGATTTAATCTCTGAAAATGCTGCATCTGTGCTATCATCTCTGAAATACA
>WAAD01013132.1:0-10263 GCA_013389945.1 Fregata magnificens
TCAGCCTTTTCACACACTAATGTTTTTTTTGTCAGAATTAGAACAGAGTTGAAAAAAGACTCCTTTCTATCTGGTTATAAAGGACAGTTGTTGGATGCTTTTTTTCTGTGTCTTTCCAAAACAAGCCCAGAAGTTTAGCATAGTTGCATTGCTGTCGTTGTTTTTCTTCGTTCACTTTTGAAAAAAACCAGCTTTCTCCTATTTACATTTACTTAATTTTGGAGAGTTGCATACCTAAACTCTCTGCCTTAGACTCACCATATGGACATCAGAGAAAACCAGGCAGAACCAGGGTATGATTCAGCCCAACTCAAATCAGACTCGTTCTCTACAACTACCTGCCTTCACTGACAGTATAAAGAGCATGAGTTCTACAGCTCCTCTGCGGAACAAAAGATCTCTTAGTTTTAAAGATTAGCATTTCTGAAGTAAAGATCGTATTGCTCCTTTCTGCTGTCAAGAAAATTATCTGTTACCTGGAAAATGAAGCCCACAGCTGGCATTCGATAGAGCAGACTTAGTACAAAAGAGAAGACCTGAGACGGAGGATGTGGGTGAGTCTCAAGATTCTTATTTTAAAGCTGATTCCTCTCTAGCTTCAACTTCCCAAGTGCAACTCTTTCACAGACATACACTTTTTTCCCCACAGTTTTTGTATTTCACAGAAGACTGGCTGTCTTTCGGAACTTTATTGCCTTTTAATTAAAATAAGGCTTTAGTTATGTTTTAAAAGGAAGTTGGTTGCATTTTATCTGGATACATAATAATACAAAAAGTCATGACAGTTTACAGGACTTCTACCACCACTGTGCCTCAAACACATTCTATTTTTGTGCTGACACAGCACAGGTTTAAGTTCCAGTCACCTGCTCACATTGTACATGGGAGTAGCTGGAACACAAATATACCTTTATACGGCTGTACTTGTATCAAGACACAAGCCGGATGCCCTTCTGGTTAGGCTCCAACTAATTCCTGGCACTAGAGCTCAAACTTAGCTCTCCCAGGCAGATGCAGTTAAAACTTGGCTTTTATTATCTCTCAGCAACAGTAGTCTCAGATTTACCAGACAGGACCACAGGGCTGTATTCTTCCTCCTCTCCTGTTATATGACAGGGAAGGAACTATAGTGCCTTATTATCATTGTGTTTCCATCGAAACACAGACAGATGAACTGGAAAACACATGTTGCTTGGCAATTGGTACAAATCTGATGCTGAGCTTGTTTCATGGTAATTAGCCTGGGCATGGTGGTTATTGAAATATTCAGAAAGTCATGAGTTGTGCTCGTCCATCCTAAATGTTTCACAGATTTTTCAGCACAAGCATCATTTGATTAAATATTTGTTCAAGATGACTATTCCCCAAAAGGATTTCCGTGAGAATGTCTAGACTCCCAACCAAAAAGTTTCCATTGGTTTGTTGGCCAGCAAAAATCAGTGACAATAGACTTAGGAGACATCAATGAACAGCAAAAGAAAACACGTAAAACCTCCCAATGCAACAGATGAAAAAACTCTATGTATGTTAATCATCCCAGTCATTAAATGAACATTTATAAAGAACTCATCTCTTTAAAGACATTCAGGATCAGTTCAGAAAGGGATCAAATAAAATGAATCAATTTAAACATAAATGACATTCAAAAGAAATGTTTTGACTAGTGAAGTCAATGCAGAATTGATTAAGCAGCTTGGTGTGTAGGGGTTGAAGCTTACTAGGTCTATCTTCTGAGAAAATAAGACATTTCTCATGCTACTAATCCTTCTGTTACATCAGTTTTACTGCAGTATGATGAAGTAGAGTTATTTCTTGTTTACAGTGCTGTACTAAAACAAGACCATGGCTTGAGCTGATTCTGCAAATATGTGCTATGCTCTGGAAATCTCTATTTAAAATGTGGACAAAGCAGTGTACACATAATTTAGGGGTGGCGGGGTCAAAGCAACCGTATTTATACTCTCTCATACAGCTATATTTAAGGTGAATGAAAGCAAATCACATGACCAATTGCAGGATTTGACCTGCAGAACATAAAACAATAATTAAAAAAAAAAAAGTTAAAATAATGTAAATCAAGACTACCAGCTCCGAGATAGAAATATAGAATATCTGTTGGTTTTTACAGGCCAGAAATGTGAGAAATTCAGGCAGACTGAAGACACTTTCTGGGAATGTATACACTGCTCTGTACTTAGAGAAGCACGATAGTAGGTGATTATAAGGCGAAAGGGGGGAACTGCTGGGAGGAAGGAAATCTTTTTTCAAGAGAAGTATGTCTGAACTCAGGGGGAGGCTTACCTTTGTTGAGAAGGAGAACACAAAGCTAAAGCAAACTTTAAAAACTAGAAATAGATGTAAGGTTAAATTAAAAAAAACCACAAAGGCAAGCTGAAGTTTCAAATGGCAGTTTCAGCAGCTGCCAGTTAGCAAATTTTCAACTACTTTCTAGTCTGGGTAAATGAAGAAGATCCAGAAAGCAAAATGTGATCAGTAACAGGTTTATGGCTGCTGTAATTGAGCTGAAGAGAATGAATTAATGGATCGTGACTCCTCTGACTCACCACAGTGCAAAGACAGGGCCAAAAGTGGTCTTTGGTGTGTGAAAATCACCCTTCAGGTATTAGGTAAGGGCTGGGTATAGACAGAGTTGGAAACAAGAGACTATGAGACAATAGATAGTAACCGGGATGGGGGTATAGTCCCAAGCCAGCAATTGCCTCCCCTTTCTAGATTTGTTCTTGTTCTGTTTGACTAGATGATAAAGCAACTTTTCAAACAGTGCTTTACTCAGTGGTGAATACAAGTAAACAGCCCTGCCTTACTGCTGGTGTGCACTGTAAGAATTGCATCCACTTGTCACTGCTGAACCTCACTAGGACACAAAGTACGCAGACTTAGCCTTTTTCTGGTTATTGAACAGATATATTTATCCACTGTTTTTATCTATTCATTTTCACATCATTAATTTTAAGGAAGGGTTTGAAGCAGGATAATGAAATTATTCTTCTATTTCCTCCTATTGTTGATTCCAGGAAGCTCCTCTTAAGCATGAGTGGGCAGCTGGGCTAGTTTTTCGGAAGAGGGTGGCATTTATTATGAATGACCAATATGAACAAGCTCTTTGGAAAATGTGATTACTTATTTTGGAGTTCTAAAAGTAAACACTTTTCAAAATCTGTCCTGATTGTAAATGTCAAAAACTTGTTAATGAATACAAGTGTTTTCTTTGAGGGGAGGAAGGAGAAACGCGGAAGGGTGTTTTCTATGCATATTCACAGGACTGAATTTCACCCTAAAGAGCAAATAAGGATGGCTTTACTAAGTTTGATTGTTATTACTATATTTCTGATTCTTAATAGAGCAATATGCCTAGAAGAAATGGAAAACTAATTGGGTATATTTGATTGCTGTACCATCAATCATTCACCCACCTATCCATCCATCCATGCATTTAATGAGAGCCACTGAAATTTCTCTTGGAAGTAATAAACAAAAATATATCCTGCAATTAATTCAGGCATTGCAAGATGTCCACTTAATTTTGCTGGGTATACTAAATCAATTCTATGCTTCATTCAGTGCATTGCAAGGAGCTGGCTGGCAAGAACTTCATCTGTTATTAACTCACAATGCAAATGAAGGTAATGCTTTTGTGTTATGAATTGTCCTCTGCTGTTAAACCTGAAAGTCAATGGGCTAGTGGAATAGCCGATTCCTTTTAAAATACAATAGCTATATTCCATTTGTCACATGCAATCAAAGCCTAGTAAAAGCTCTGACTTCCAGCATTCTTTACTGTGTTTTACCTCGTGTAAGAAAAACCTCTCGTCTCTCTTTCAGGCAAAACTCATTCTTTAAGTTCTCTCCAAGAAATGGCACTGTTCTTCAGGTAACAATTTCTCTAGATACAAGTTACATTAACATAGTTAAGAAACTTAATTTTTATTCAGATGGATGACAGCACTGCGCTCATCAAAATCTGTTCTAAACATGGACTTTCCTCAGCCTCCTTTGGTTTCTTTTTAAGCTACAACCCCTGAGTTGGTAAAGGTAGTTTGGAATATTCTGGGGGGCAAGTTTTGGTTTTTTTCATGGCACTTTGGATTCCATTTTTTTCACTTTTATCTAGGTTCATTGTTGAATGACATCAGGTTTCATGTTATGTCAATTCCTTTTGGTTTCAGACCTTCCAGCATAACAATGAGGAGCAGATAAAGAAAATAAGCTGTAGGAAGATAAACATCTTCAACAAACAAGACATCTCAAGTTCATTGGAGAGTGAGTGACAGTGCGATTAATGAAAAAATTTTGACTTCTCTGTGTCACATAATGATTAAAATGAACATTTCACTGGAGGTTTAAACACTAAAGCCCTGGCTCATCCCTGGTCACCTGACTGTGGGCTTCTACACGTCAGCCAGAAAAGGAAGGTCAAAGAAAATGTACCCCCCTGATGATCGACTGGCAAACTGGTAACAACGGACAAGGAGAAGGCTGAAGTACTCAACAACTTCTTTGCCTCAGTCTTCGCTGGCAACCTCTCTTCCCACACCTCTCAAGTGGATGGACCTCAAGACGGGGACTGGGGGAGCAAAGTCCCTCCCACTGGAAGAGAAGATCAGGTTCGTGACCACCTGAGGAAATTGAACATACTGGGACTAGTACTGTTTAATATCTTCATCAATGACATAGACCATGGGATCGAGTGCACCCTTGGCAAGTTTGCAGATGACACCAAGTTGAGTGGTGTGGTTGACGTCCCTGAGGGACAGGATGCTGTGCAGAGGGACCTGAACAAGCTCAAGAAGTGGGCCCATGTGAACCTTCATGAGGTTCAACAAGGCCAAGTGCAGGGTCCTGTGCCTGGGTCGGGGCAATGCCTGGTATCAGTACAGGCTGGGGGATGAGGAATTGAGAGCAACCCTGCAGAGAAGGACTTGGGGGTACTGGTGGATGAAAAGCTGGACATGAGCTGACAATGTGCGCTCACAGCCCAGAAGGCCAATCATATCCTGGGCTGCATCAAAAGAAGCATGGCCAGCAGGTCGAGGGAGGGGATTCTGCCCCTTTACTCCGCTCTGGTGAGACCCCACCTGGAGCACTGTGCCCAGCCCTGGAGCCCTCAGCACAGGAAAGACATGGACTTGTTGGAGCAGGTCTAGAGGAGGACCACAAAAATGATCAGACGGATGTAACACCTCTCCTATGAGGAAAGGCTGAGAGAGTTGGGGTTGTTCAGCCTGGAGAAGAGAAGGCTCCAGGGAGATCTTATTGCAGCCTTTCAGTACTTCAAGGGGGCTTATAAGGAAGATGGGGACAGACTTTTTAGCAGGGCCTGTTGCGACAGGACAAGGGGTAATGGTTTTAAACTAAAAGAGGGTAGATTTAGACTAGATATAAGGAAGAAAGGTTTTACAGTGAGGGTGGTGAAACACTGGAACAGGTTGCCCAGAGAGGTGGTAGACACCCCATCTCTGGAAACCTTCAAGGTCAGGTTGGACAGGGCACAGAAATACCTCCTGCTGCTCTCAGGCGAGAATATCAGACCTGTTGAATAGGTCATCTGTCATAGTCCTGTCTCCCTTACCACTTCACAGGTGCTTATGCTCCCAACGCTTCTCCAAGAGAGGATTTCTAGTGTCTCCTGAGTGCAGAAATATAACCCCTTGCTCCATAAAATAACAGGATTTTTGCTACAGACAAGGTTGTTCACTTTTCTTTCAAGCAGCTACCCCTGGAATCTAGAGTGCTACCTCAAGTGCTAAAACTCCTTGTACAGCCTGTTTTAGGATCAGCTGAATGCCTCCCTAGACTGCATTAACTGTATTGACTTGGTCTGCATTGACCAAGATACCTCATTCCCATGTAGAAAAACCACCTGTAAGTGTCTTAATCCTGGTGCTGAATCCACACTCCAAATGACTATTCACATACTTCAAATCAACAGAAAGAATTGCTAAAAAAATGCTATTTGCTTGCGTTCTGCTTTGCTTTCCCATCACTACCATATCAGTCATCACTTCATAACTTTAAATCTTGTCAAAATTCTTTTAGTATGGCTGACGGAACAAAACCATAACAACTATACACAAAAAAATGTAATGGTACACTATCAATATTTATTACATATTACTGATCAGCTGTATCAGTAAAAGACAAACTGGGTTTTGAATGCAATTCGGGTTACAAAGACTGCTTCAGCGTACATGTCTAAAAGATAAATATTTAAGTTCAAAGTAGTCAGTTGTAGACTCCCCTAACAGTTAATGGAAGGGAACAAGGACCTCCAGAGGGCAGTACATAATGCTGTGGTGGGTCATGTCTTTCTCCACAGACTAAAGGATGAACAGAGATGTCTAGATATTTAACTTTTAAATGCCTAAAATTTGTTGAGATGAATTCTAACCAAAATATCAATGTCACCTCTTTTTATAGGAATAGTATTTTTTTACCCATTTAATTAGTGGGATATTGGAAAAGTGGTATGCTAGAAGTTGCTAAAGAAGTGCAATTTAATATATTCAGTATTAAAGCTGGGAAGGGAAATAGATATTAGAACATGGGAAAAACTGTTAGCATAATTTTTTAAGTATTGAATCAGCATATGACTGTGTACATCTTCATATTTTATTACGCTTTAAATGCAACTGAACCTGACCAAAATGTACCAAACCCCCTACATAACTTTTTTCGTGTTAGATGATAAAGTTTTCATACCATCAGTAACAGAGCATGACTCAGCCCAGATGACTTGTTTTCAGATCTGGTATATGGTAAAACCGAAGTTTTCTGGAAACTTATGTGCAGGTAACTCTGCAAATCTGTCAGTGAACGTGGTCTGTGCTTTGTGTTTGTAATAAAACCTGAAAGCAAGTAAATGTTAGATGGTTTCTTGACGTGTGTGTGCGTATACATACACATGGTACGTATGTCTTCCACATCTCCACAAAGCATTAAGAAAACATTGTACATAACAGTCTTCCCATCAGTTACAACATGGAATGTAATGTCCTTTTCATCACAGTCTTTGACTCTGCTAAAATCAGTGGCCAAAGTGCCATCACCTTCACTGGAAATGGGATTTATTTCCACAGACCTAGGTTCTCACTGTTTGCAACAAGTTCCACATTATGGTTTCTACAGACCTGTGCATGGGATTATTATCTCATTCATAAATTTTGTCTGTATGGACAAAAGAAATGTGAAGCTTTGTAGAGGGTTTTTTGGAAGTTCAGCAGACCAGTCAGAGCAATCCCAAAGAATGGCTTGCCTAGTGATCTGACCAAATAAAGATAAACAAGTCTCCACAACTCTTAGACAAGTTAAATACAGGGCATGAAATTTTATGTCTAGCTCCACATGCCAGACAAACTGCTTGTCGTGCACGTACTGCCTATCTTTGCAGCATAAGTACAACAGAACTGATGTGTGACAAAGATCCTAATTTCCAGGATTTTTAAGGTAGAAGTATTGGAGCCCTATATAGAAAGTGCAGACCTGAAGAGGAGAGTAGGCATTTGTTGGGAAGGCACTCTGAGTTTGCCCAGTCTTGCTTTTGTCTCCCTTGGCATTCCTGGTGCTCAGCTCAGTTTCTGTGTGGTGGTGTTGGGAGCAGGATCTTTTATTCTAGTGCTAGAAATAACAGTCTAGTTTTTTCTGCAGTCAGAAAGTGGGATTAATGTAAAATCACTGGAAATGCAGTGAAGAAACAATGATGAGTTTTCATCTGCATTTTTAAACATGAGTGATTTTTTCCCTCCTCCAGAAAAATGGGATTGAAAGTTAGTGGACATGGTTCAGTTGCCTAAATACAACTGTGTACTACTATCTCAGATGCCATAAATTAACAGATGTACTCCAAAAGTGCCTGGATCTTCCATAAGCCCTCTGACATGTCTATCAGCCCTTTCAGCATATTTTAGATACCCTGCAGTTTATCAGATGTCCATAGTTCCCTGTGTTTACAGAACTGACTATTATTGAAAAAACAACATCACACACAAAAAAACCCCAATCCCATCTTTTTATTCAAGTTCTGTATATTTAACTGAAAAAGACAGAACTGCTGAAATCTGTTGCCTGACCTAATATGCAAATAATCCCTTGGACAATGAAGGGCTATTGGGATTTCTCCCAGTGTGAACAGTAATACACAGCCTTCAAAAAGAAGTCCTGGTTATTAAATATGATCACAAAGTTGTGTGAGCAACTCAGAAAGGTTTTGTGTTACCTTTAGGGAAAGTGTTAGAAAAGTAGGTCAACCAAGCAAATCAGCCAGGGGAGAGAGGAAAGTATAACTGTTATCAACATAGACAAGCTTTGGAGCTGGTTACAAGGTAGGACACTCAAGTCTTTGAAGTGTTTGTAATTGTTTATGTTTTTCAGTTTTTAAATAGACAGATGGAATGGGCCTTATTTTTAGGAGGCATAAACCAGACCCCTTTGATTTAGTCTAGTTTACACCAGCCTTGACCTCCAGGACATGGGAAAAGAGGGGGCATAGTATGTGGGTAGCAGAGTGGTCTACGTAGCGGCAGATAGGACTGGCAGGTGATTTGTTTCTCTTTCATTGACTTGCTGAGAGGGTTAGCTCCTGGGGCAGGCAAAATAGACAGCTGTGTGCTCCAGTAGGCAGATGGAGGCAAGAAAAGAATCAGGGTTTCCTGTGCGTTTTGTGTCTAGGAGAGCCTTGGAAAAAGACACAGTCTCGTGACACTGCGAACAAGTGATATGATGGCAGCTATAGCCCTTTTCAAAAGCACTAGTTACCCTTTTTCCCTCAGCCATAATAGATCTGCCATATCCCTCACTTATCCCCCAGTACAGACCCAGGATAGACCCAGGCTGTTATCTCTGTGGCAGCAAAATTTAGGCTGAGATGATCTGCATCAGTTTTACCTGGGTTGGAGCTGGAAGCTGTGCTGCCTACAATGAGCCTTCTTCAGGTTGCTCGGCCTTTCTGCAAATCCAGCTATTTTTGCTCAGCAACTGAAACTTGTCCTTGAGTGCCCAGCTAGAATAATCTGGTTTTTGACTTGGTCTTTCCACAACTGTAACATAGGGAGAGTCATACTTACCAGTTTTACAAAGTGCTTTGAAATCTGCAGAAGGCAGTTTCCCACAGGGTATAGAAATCTTAAATTAAGGGTTGAAAGCCCAAGCTCGGAATTTTTGGGGAGTTCTAGTACAATAATTTCCCACAAAACTTATCTGTTTTAGTGAAAGTGCATTTTTTTCCCCTAGGAAAGTGCATTTTTGCAGCTTTTTAGTGATCTCTGTTGCCTGAGAATGGGTTAAAAAATACGTGACCAAGTAATATCAAGTTTTTAGGCCAATATTAACATTACAGTGTTGTACAGAAGTGACAAAGAAACCAAATTAGCTGATGAAAGCTTGTGGTTAATAAATTATGTGGATCTAACACTGTCAATCCGTTGGAGAGATATAAGTTGTACTCACTGACATTTCCAAACGCTCATGAGAAACACTGTCCTTAAGAGTGCTCTGCCTATTTTTTAAACAACTCATGTGTTTAGTGCTGCATATACTGACAGCCCACCTGACCTGGCTTTTCCAGTTCCAAAGAAAAGACAAGACAAGGTCCTCAGCAACCTGCTTTCATTGACCCTGCCTTGAGCAAGGTTGATGTTTAGTTGGACTGGATGATCTCCAGTGGTCCCTTGCAGCCTCAACTAGTCCTTGATTCTGTGAAAATCAATGTCACAACTATTTACACTGTAGGAAATCGTATTGTCTTCTTATGTAAATACAACTATTTTTTGCCTGAAAGTAAGCCAAAAAATACAATGACCCCAGAAAGCATCATAATTGTTTTTGCCAATAACTATCTTTAAAGACAGATGATGTTGACGAAGCAGGTGTTGGGTCTGTAAAAGTATTTCATGTTTTTTTGAAAGTTACCAGTGACATGGCCAGCATTAGGGGTTGTTTCTTGAATGATGATATTTCTATGTCATTTCCCCTTGTCTTTCTCCTGGTAAAAACTTCTTTCAAGACTGCACCACTGGACAACTGTGTTTTCCAAAGCTGGGGTCATGGAATGAGGCGAAACCAGACATGGTTAGGCATGTACAAAGCCAAAAGATGTTGCTAGTTTGCAGTACCAGTATTTGGGCATTTAATCAGTGGTCTCTAAAAGATCTTTTTTAATACTTGATTAGGATGTATACACGCCTTCATGTTTGAAAGAGCCTGATTTCTCAATGAGGAACTCCCCCTTTTTCCCCCCCCCCCCTTTTT
>WAAD01013134.1:12088-34047 GCA_013389945.1 Fregata magnificens
GAACTGGGGCTGTTTAGCTTGGAGAAGAGGAGGCTGAGGGGAGACCTTATTGCTCTCTACAACTACCTGAAAGGAGGTTGTAGTGAAGCAGGTGTTGGACTCTTCTCCCAAGAAACTAGTGATAGGACGAGAGGAAATGGCCTCAAGTTGCGACAGGGGAGGTTTAGACTGGACATCAGGAAGAATTTCTTTACCGAAAGAGTGGTTAGGTATTGGAAGAGGCTGCCCAGAGAGGTGATGGAGTCATCAACCCTGGAGGTGTTCAAAAAAGGTATAGACGTGGCACTCCAGGGCCTAGTTTAGGAGTCATGGTGGTGTTAGTTGATGGTTGGACTTGATGATCTTAGAGGTCTTTTCCAACCTTAATGATTCTATGATTCTATGATTATACATTTAAACATGCTCACATAAAGCAAGTACTGCAGGTCTTTGCTTAATCCTTATTTACAGGGAAATATTTTTTACTTTGATAAGAAAATAATTAAATGATACAGATTTTGGCGCATTACTGTTGATCCTCAAAAGGGTTAAGGATATAGGCAAAATAAGGTTTAGACCCTAGAATGATGGCTAGTTCATTACTTGGTCTTGAATTTCTCAAAGGAAAAGATTCTTTTCAATCTCAGTTAAAAGCAGGAGAATCCTTCATTCCCATTAGTGGCTAGACAAGATATAAAAGCATAAGCACCCACTTAATCTGCTGTTTATGAAACCAAATTTAGTGACACAGGCTATAACCTAAAAGCTCTTGAGACATGGCTGAACTTTCATTCGCTCATATCATTTGTTTTGATTCCTGAAAATTAATTTAAACTGTTGGGGTTCTTTGCTGCTATTAATGATGCTACCATGGACAATGGTGACACCGCTGTGTCATGAAATTCACTCTGAATAGTTCAGCCTTTTCCCCATTATCCTGTGCATCTCTTTCATCCTTTGACTCTCCGTATCCTCTTTGCCTTTTTCAGCAGAGATAGCTAGTGATGATGATAACTGTCGGCACCTATATAAGCCAAGATTTTCTTTTACTGTGTATGTCAGAGAAAGGCTACCATACTTAAAGACAAGAGTGAAACAGTCTGAATATCATAGTGTGCAAGGTCATCAGGAGATCATGAATGACATGTTGAGAGGGATTTTAAGGAGGGGAAACAAACATACTACAAAGGGATGCTAGAATTCAAAGAGACAGCTGACATTATGTATAGTTTTTTCAGAACTATCATAGTATGTCTAAGTTTAAAATGTCATTGTTATAGCCTGCATTGCTTTAAACAAATCGCTAATGATCATATACTTCTAGTCAATGAGAAAAGCTGGAAAGAATCAGAAAAGTTCACAAAAAGTGCAATATTCTTCATTTGATCTAAAGGGTGTTTCAGTTTATAGCAGGCTTATCCATCATCACACATTAAATAACTGGGTAATGATTGGTAACTAAGATAAATGAGATACTGAAATATATTCCTTAGGCAATAAAAAAGTTTTTCTCATTATTTCCCCTTGGAATCATTCCTGTAGGTATTCTATACATTGCAATTTCTTGGATTTATTTTAGCATGACAAGATAATTATTTTTTAGTAAAGCATTTGACAAAATGTTTCAGAAAAGGTATATTCAGAATGGGTCACTTAATGAGACATACTTTCATTCATATGAATTTAGTTCTGACAAAGTGTCAAAAATAGTGTCAAAATACATGAAAGTACCAATTAGCATTCACTGGGCTTCCAATACAATTCTTGTTTGTCCAATACATGAGTTTATGACCAACGGTAGCTGAATGCTATTATTATTATTGGAAGACCAACTCCTTAGCTAACTCAATGCGTTATGTGATGTATTGAATATCTGGTTTTGTAGATATTAATCCTCTCAGAAAGATTGTGAAATAACACATTTGTAAACTCACTGATAACACTGAGCTGATCACAGAAAAATAGGAACCCGAAGTTAGAATTTTAAGTCCGTAATGAGAGACTGAAATAAGTATGTAGAGTTACAAAAGTGCTAAGTGTTGCAGAAGTACTTTTTACTTCAGCGTGAGTTTCTGTAAATTCCTCATGTTTTAAAAACAGGCATTACAGTGGATTTCAAAAAATAAATAAACTACTAAAATCTAGTTTTACTTAGTTAGTCCAAGTTCAGGCTCATATTCCAAATATACTTAGCTTTAAATGTGTGTGTTAATCATTGATTTTTCTTTAAAAATTTATTATTTAAAATAGAAAACAATAAAGCTAAATTCATTTTGACACAGACATGTAGTAAACAACAAACTGAAAAAGCTACCCCCTAGAAGAGAATTCTGCAATTATAAAATAGGCATAAAAGACTTTTATGCCTATTCAGAGATCAGCACTAATTGACTAGACATCAGAAATAAATATGGGGTGCATGTAAGAGAATGACACTTCAAAACTAAGTCAAGGGAACATAACATACTCTTTAACTTTCTACGAACATTGAATCTGATTCCAGAAATCTCAAATGCTCCCCAAATATTAAAAAAATTTGAATACATTTAAAGAGTAAAACTTAAGGAAAAAAAAGATGAAAGTGGCTGTAATACTTATTACTGGAATACAGAGAATGCCGCATTATCTGACAATTAAGGAGAAGCATCCAACCCACCTAGAAGTACTAAACAGGTCTAGGCAAAAAATGAAATACTTTTAGGTGAAGAGTAATTAATTTCATTGGTGTCTTCGCTCTTCAGTTGAAAAAACGAGCCAAGTATAATTTAAACAAATGAAAAGATATTAAAAAGGAAAAAAATATTCCATAAAACCAAAACATTTCATTTTTCTGGAAGTTTTCAATGACATAAAAAATAGTTTGCTCTCGAATTACAATTTTGAATAAAGTCTCTCCAATTTCTTCTAGGATATGAATTCAGAACCTTTTCAAGATCTAAAAATTGTCAGAAATTTATTAGACACTTTTAGAATGTAATAAAATACTGCCTGTATATTAACATTGACATAAGAATAATTTCTATTCGTGCAATGCTCTTTTTCATGTGCACAGTTTTCAGAAATGTGATATAATTCTAATGTAGCAATCTGTAAATGAAATCTGTACATTTCTTAAATACAGTCAGATAAGCCACTTTAGGGATGCAGAAAGACCATTCTCTGTTAATCACACTGTTCTTGACATTTACTTCTATGGTGAAGCTTCTACATTTTTGGAAACACCATCTGAGATATTGTTGAAATGGAGTATAAATAGAGTATTACTTGCCAGAGTAACTTCTTTCATATTATAATATCCACATTTTTTCCACAATTTTCTTTATTTTTGCCCATGGGTAACTATGTTTTCCATTCTTATGAAAGTTAGCAGCTGTGTTTACATTCATATCATCTTTTACACACAATGAAGTAGAAAAAGAGTAGAAATTGTACCAGAGTGTTTTACAAGCAGTTGTAAAGTTATGGGTAAGGTCATTACAACTAAAGATAACTGTATGACTTGTAGGTAATCTACTCTCTGCACACTAAATTGATACACTGGAACACTACATTGGTTCAATATGCAAATAGCTACACCATCATAGAAACACCTCTGAAATAAAACTTAATGTTAAACTCTTACCTTCTAAAGATCACGCAAGTTAAAACATCTGTATTTTTGTGATAGAACAATCCATTTTTAATCATAGAATCATAGAATCATTAAGGTTGGAAAAGACCTCTAAGATCAAGTCCAACCGCCAACCTGACACCACCATGCCTCCTAAACCATGCCCTGAAGTGCCACATCTACACAGCTTTTGAAGACCTCCAGGGATGGTGACTCCACCACCTCTCTGGGCAGCCTGTTCCAATGCCTGACCACTCTTTCGATAAAGAAATTTTTCCTAATATCCCCCCCTGACGCAACCTGAGGCCATTTCCTCTCGTCCTATCGCTAGTTACTTGGGAGAAGAGACCAACACCCACTTAACATAGTAAAAAAAAGTAGGTGGGAGTAACAGTCAGAGCAGTACCATTAAATATCTGTAAAAACAGTGGAACAGCTCTATGCATGGCTTTGTGTGGGGACCTGTGTTTCCAGCTACAGAGCTGGGACATGTGACACAGAAGTAGTGTCAGGGCACAGCGTGGGTTGGTGGCTTCCTGGGTGTCGTGGGAGCTCCCCCAGGGTCTGGCAGGGCAGGGTCCTTGCCAGCCGGGGCCCATCCCATCACTTTATAGCGGGTTGACCCTGTCCAACAGCTAAGCACCCACACAGCCGCTTGCTAATTCCCCATGCCCCCACAGTGTGATGGGGGAGAGAATAGGAAGAGCAATATCAAGAAAACACGTGGGTGAAAATAAAGACAGTTTAATAAGTGATGGAAAGAGGAAAAAAAACAAGTGATGCAAAGGTGATCACACCGAGCCCTGTCCAAGCAGACCAATGCCTAGCCAGTCTCCAAGCAATGGCTACTTTTGAAGACCAAAGCTCCATTTTTTATTGCTAGGCATGATGTATTGTGGTACGTAATATCCCTTTTGGCCTGTTTGGGTCAGCTGTCCTGGTGGTGTCCCCTCCCAACCTCTTGCCCAACCGCAGGGTGAGCAGCGTAAGAAACAGAGAAACGCTGTGCAAGCAAAGCTCAGCAACAGCCAAATCACTGGTGTGTTAGTGTTGTTTTAGTCACAAATACAAAACCCATTGCTGTACGGGCTGCTATGAAGAAAGTTACCTCCATCCCAGCCAGGCCCCACACATGCCCCCAGCCAGGAGCAGGGCAGCCACGGGGACTGGGGGGCAGCCCCAGCTCTGGGCACCAAGGACTGCCCTGAGGACAGGGACAGGCTGAGGCTGGGCCTGGATGTGGACCCGTGGTGGGGCCTGACTCATTGGGGCCCACGGCTGGGCAGGACAGGGCTGTGGGGAGCTGGAGACTGGCCCTGCTGCATTGCTGGGGCAGGGGCTGATGGCCATGGGGGCCTGCAGTGGGGTCCTGGGCTGCGGGAAGGGTAGGGGGAGCCCTAGGGAAGAGGGTCAGGGACAGTCAGGGCTGGAGGTGCCCTCAGGACACTGATAATCATCTTTGAAGTGTGGCTTTAGATCCAGGTTTGAATTCTCCAAGTGGGTGGTTGCTGGAAACTGCCAATTTCCTGTTGTTTTTTTTCCCCTGATATAATACATCTGTGGAATGATTAAATAGCAACAATAGCAACAAAACTGGTCAACAGGTTGTATGATTTATAGGCACTGTCACACTTACTGGTGTGCAGAAACACAATAGAGTGTAGTAGATACTGACAAGTAGCATGATACGAATACTACCAAACATTCATCCTCACTTGTCTGTTCTTAGTAGAGTGCTGAACATGATAAATGAAGTAGTTTATCCCCAATTAGTATCATGTAGATGGATAGTTTTAATTATATAAAAAATGTTTCTTCAAAAACAGGTCTGAAAACAATAACTAAAATTTATAAAGGAAAAGCATTCATGTGGTGTGTTATTTATTTGTTTAATATTTTTGTATGGATTTGCATTTTAATTGGATTGTAGTAATTGAATCAAATTTTAGTTCCTTGACTTAACGTATAGACAAATAATTTTTCAGAGGGGGGAAAAAAACCCCTTTTCCCAGATGTGTTGTCTTATTTTAAAAAGAATACTACTGCCCATTTAAAAATGCTTGAAGCTAATAGGAATCATTGGATTTAGAATTTCAATCTAGACAAAGAGAAAATGTTACTGATTGCTTCTCATTGGGGTTCATAAATAATGTTCGAAGAGTATGTACTTCCCAAAGGCACTGCAGATAGTACACATATAAAGGATCAGATTTTCTTTGGATCAGCTGAAGAAATTGGGAGACTGACCACCTTCTGTGCAAAACTGTAAGGAAACTGTACAATTGAAATTGCATTCTAATTCCACATTTTATTCTGTTTTATTTGTTTAAAGCAAAGGTTCTCCGGAAAAAAAAGAAAGAGAGGATAAAACAACACCGTGTGGGAAGTATGGGTCACTTCTTAGGAGTTTAGAATTCTACAGCTCATTTCTGTTTCTTTCTTTTAAATTAATTTTTATTAGGTTTTTTTTAGAAAAGTATTAGGTAAGTCATCAGTTGTGAAATAGAATTCTCGTTACTAGCTATGTAAATTATCAAAGCAAGATGATGCCATTTGTTCAAACTGTACAATTAGCATTGGATTCTCTGTAACATTTCAATCCCTTGCCTGTGTGCAAAATCCACAAGTATCTACTAACAGTATGGATGGTATATTTCATGATGTATCTTGTCTTTAAGAAAACAAAGTAACTACCAACTATTACATCTGCAAAATACTTTAGAATAAATAAGGTAAGAAATATTGGGCCTAACCAACCAGAGAAAAATCTGAACTTAACAACTTTAAAAAGTAAAACACTTAGTCCCTATTAGGAGTTCTTTGAACTATCCAGGTGTGGTAAGATTTTCAGAGGACCCCGAAAGAGGTTAAACATCTAAAGCTTATTGAAATTCAGTGGCATCTACGGCTTTAACTTCTTTTGAAATATCAGCTGACAACTTCACTTGGTAAGGAAAAACAAACCCAGACATAACAAACAGGTTTCCATTTACAATGAAACTGTCACAAAAATATTTTTTTACCGGTGGAGTGCTGAAAATGTAGAAGGATGAACCCTTCAGTGCCAGAAACTTGAATTTGTAGAGCTGAGATGAATCAGCTCCTTCAAGTCTCTCATTTACCCATCCCATATGTATGACCTGTAAAATAAAATAATTGAAAATTAAAGCTCTGTTTTTCAGTGGAGCATAAGATATATCTGAATAGGTCAAGTCTTTCCACAAGGAAGAGTGATCATATTATAATAGGCTGCATCATCCCCTTCTTCACATTTGCCTTGCCACCACTACCATACTCTTGAAGTGTACGGTATCATGCCGGTGCGCCAGAAGTCCTTGAAGAGATTTAAACTTACAGTACAGGTTGAACCTTGTCTGAAATAAACACCATTTTAAAAGCCACCTATATATGTCTCAGCAGACTCTCACTTGAGCTAGCAGAAAACCTAGCTGTACTGAAATAGTTCAGCCAGCAGTTTATAAAAAACATGATCCCACATTATCTATAGCACAGTCAAAAAACTTGGACATACTGAAATTTCTGTTACATGTACCTCTAAAGAAAAACATCTGAACAAATCACTAGATTTATCTGAAAACAAACAGCTTTCTGTATGCTCGTGTTTGCCACTGTTAACAAAATGTCTTTGTCACACTGATTGTCTTTCAGAGTTTATGTACTTTTTTTTATACACACTTTCTCTCATGATGATTTATGTTCTCATAGAATTAAATGTCAAATTCAGTTGTTACATAACTTTGCTCTAACAGTATTACAATACATGTCTTTATATTTCAGATGAATTAATTTTAAGAAAAAAAAAATTAAGAAGTAAGACTGCATGCTTTCTTTTTGAGGTAAATGCAAATTTATAAAGGAATAATGCCATAGTGTGGTAGTAGAACATCATGAATGTAGTTACCCACCAAAAATAACAAATGTAAACATTTTAGGCTTCATTTTGCATACATTAAGAGGAACATATTGCCCTTGAAACAGGTACTCGAACCTAGAGTGATCCACCAATCTGCATATACAGCTATTGCTGATAAGCTTGCTCATCTTCAACTGAGGCTACACTTATGGAAAATATTGAGTTACAGAGGGACAGAAATGCCATAGCACCTGTGAATATACTGAGCCCACAGAGCTTTGCTGGAAGTCAGTGGAAGCAGCCTGAAGAAGGCATTCATTAATTTGCATGAAAACTTCAGCATTTGTTCTATGGATAGATCTGGGAAAAATGTGATGATCTCAGGAATGCTTTTCTACTGAAAGCCCAGTGTGCGTACCTGTAGTTATTACCAATAGAGCACAAAGGTGGAAAGAATGGACAGGGAGTAGCTAATAGTATAGATGCATGCTCATACTCTTATACCATGAAAATCTCACACATTGTTTTCTATTTTTATTATTTAATGTATCAATTATGTCTCTTACCAATCAACGTATTCAGAAATAAATAAATCAGTATGTTGAGCCAGACAATCCTTCTCTATACTATTTTACTGAGCTCTAGCATTAACATTTTAAGGAGATCTAAGAAACGGCACAATAAATACAGTAGCCTCTCCCATTCTCACTTTGCTATTATGTAAATTTAATAACTCTCACCAGAACATTGTTTCTATAGTAGTCAGCAAAGGTTTAGAAGCAGGATGTTCAGACACTTCATTACTTTAACAAAACATACTATAGTATTGTTGATAATCTACTACAAACCATATTATATATTGAGTTTATCAGCGTGGTAATAGAATATCAAATAATACAGACAAAAAGAATAATGTCCAAATCACAGGACACAAACAGTACAATATTCTCCTTTACATTCATAAAGTCATGTTTGCTGACTTGCAAATGGACACCATTTATTAACCTGTAACAGTATTAAAATCTTTACTAAAAAAGTAATTTACTGATTAAATTGATAAATTGATAAGCAAAGGATATGGCTCTCTATTATGTTCTTCATTCACCATCATTATAATCACCATTTATTCTTACAGCAGCACGCATCAAAAAATTTTGGAATTATCCACAATCTCACAGATAAAGTCTGCAGCTTGCCCAGGTCATTCATCAAATATCATATATTAAAGCAAACATGACACATTTTGAGAAATGTAACTATGTATCTTGTTGCAGACCAAAGATGCTCATATATTAAAAGAAGGAAAATATGAAGTTCTTAGTTGAAACTCAGGGCAGGATAGTATTAGAAGACTGGAATTCCACTTGTCAAGATTGTGTTTTCACTTCAAAACACACATGTGATTTCCTGTGACTGACAGGAAAAAGCTGATTTATCTAGTTGACAGAAACCACAGGTTGGCCCGTAAGCACTGGTCCCAAGTACCAAAAGTAGTGCAAAGACAACCATACTTTCTTTGAATAAAATTCTAAATTTAGAAAAAGGGCACTGAACTTCTCTAACTGAAGTAAAATGAGGTTTGTTTTTCAATGAAAATGTGCTTTATGCCAAAGGTTTCAATCTTGAATTGGGAATAATTTCCTTTACTTGTTTTATGGAATTCATGTGAAGGCCCTATCACTGTTGTATTCTTATCTATGGCTGCAAGATGTGATAGGAGCGCCAAATGTTATAGCCTCGATTTAATGTAGCACTTAATCTTCCAGATAATCCTCTTGAGTATGTATTTAGCTACAAACACATGACTGCATTTTCTAATTAGCTGCAGACATATTTTTTGGGCATGTGATTTAAGTGTTTTACTGAAATGGAACTGTATTATTATTATTTTTATTGCAGTCGCACTATACCGTGACCAGTCTACTTGTGGTAGATCAGAATCAAGAGACTTGGTTTGAAGTATACCCTTCTCCACACGACAAACAGATGTTTATAATTATTAACAGCTATAAACTCAATGTTAAGCTGTTCTGTATGCTGAAATCTCTTTCAACCTCAGACGAAAAAAAGAATGATACAAAAACACATTCACTGGACTAGATTTTAGGGGAATGGTCTTTCTACTCACTGAATTATTACAACATTGTAATATCACTTTTGATCTATATGGACTGTGATAAGGTCACCTATTCATTCCACTTCATCAAAGTCTACACAAAACCAAACAGCAATACTTCAGTTACATTTTGAATACATTGCACTGAATATTACTATACTTGATTGAAATGACTAATAAAAACTCCAATTCCAGGAAAAAAGAACCTCCATCAGGAAAAAACCCCAAATAATAGATCATCAAAGGAAAGAGAAAGCCTTAGAACTCTTAAAAATCTAAAAAGACCCTTTTTGTTTCTAAATTTGATTATAATTCCCAAGAGATATTGGAAACTGATAAAGTTTTTCAATTTTCATTTTCTTTAAAACCATTACTTAGCTTTGCACTGTCAACATAATTTGTGGAACAAGGAAACAATTATATACCTCACAGTAGAAGTAAGAAAAAATAGTCTGCTGATTTCTATCTTACAAAAGAAAATAAAAACTTATCTGGACAAACTAGCTAGTATATAACAGTTCAATGTCATTAAAAAAAAAAAAAAGTAAAAACCCTTCCAAAAGTCTTTTAAATCCCGAGTTCATGGTTTGTGTATTAGCACCATAAAACACTCACCTAAGTATTAAGGGTGCTAGTAAACAAAATGTTGCTGCATTTCCTGAACTGTCTAAAAGACACCTATAAAATGAATGCCTACATCAACTTGTTCCGTTTTTTTTTAATGAAGATGTGAAAAAATTCAACAAGTAGCACATTTGTAGATCAATTTAAAATTTGGAGAAGAGTATCTCTGCGGAATACTGACTGAAGTCTCAGTACATATATACAATTAGGAAGAGAAATATAGTACATCTAGAAGACACACAAGCTTTTTGTTTGTTCATTTGTTTTAGAAGTTTTGTATATTTAGGAGAAAAGCAAGGGTTGAGTTGATTTAAATACGGATTGCTCCACCAGATATGAAAGACTGAATGAGATACTTTCTTGGGGAAGAAGCAATAGTCAGGCTAGGTAGCTGAAGAAGGATTGCTACTGGAAGATAAGTGGTGAGCTCAGTGAGTTAAGAGCTGCATTACTGTCATTTATATTGGTTGGGGATAACAGGACAGCAAACTAAAAAGTAAATAGTAATGAATATGAAAGACAAAGAGGAAAAGACAAAGCAAAAGACATTTAGGAGGAGAAAAAAATCAATTTAGTAAGACCAAAAATAAAGAAAGAGGAGGAAATATGAAATTAAAATCAAAAGAACAAAAAGAAGGACACTATACAAGTACATAAAGAGGGGAAAAATAAATTAAAAAATATTTGGGAGGAAAAAACATAAACAAAAGAGGATTCCAAATGTATACTTGCCTATAAAGACACAAAGTCCTTAAAAAGTAAAGAAAGAAAATAGAAGAATTTCCTCTATCAGAATCAGTGTTTGATTAACTTATGCATATATTGAAAAAATGATAAAATTATGCATCTTTTTATAGAGGTATTAAAATTCTAATATATTTTTTACTTTCTTTCCACACACCTTTCTTATTGACCGGTTTATTTAATGGTCATTTAGACCATAGAAATGGTGAAAGAATAATTATTCAGTTCAACAAAAGTCTGTATGGAACAAAAGCAACCAAGTGTTGGTACTCAATAACAAGCTGTTTGTGGTTCATAAATAGGCTACTGAGATTTTAATTGGGTCTCAGAGCGTGGATGGGAATATTAGTCCCAGGATAAAAAGTGTTCTGTTATTTGGATTCTGCCATTTGAAGTTTCAGCGAGTGCTCATAAGGCATAACACTACAAACTGTCCCATTCTCAGCATCGCTTTCACCATTTTATTCCCATACTGCATAATCAATTTGAGACTGCTATTTGAAACTGCATGGAAAATTACCCATACATCTGGAAAATTACCCATACATCATCGATGTATTATTAAGTTTCTAACATGTTCTAATACACTTTCCAAAAGTTCCTGTAGGAACAAAATGAGCAATGGCATTCATTATGAGGAGATAAGTCACTAACAAAATGTAATCCAATCATAGCAGATAAATGAAAGTTCTTATTTGCACTTATTGTTTTCCTACATCAATAAAGCATCTAGATGCTGCAACGACTGGAAATTTAACATGTGTTACATTTAATAAAGCAATCAGTACATTTTGTACATAGTAGTTTTAGTTAAATAGTTATGAAAAGTAAATGATGCAAAACACTCCAGAGGGAAATGAAGGAAGAAAATCAAGTAGATCTCTGATGTATGACATGTCAGAACAGATGAGTACACTTATGTAATTAAAGTGGGATAAGAATCTACAACAGACGCCAGCTGGCCTGCAAGTTAAGAACCAGTGTCATACCATGAAGCACAATGGAACAATACAAAATTAAGAAGGCAAAGAGAAGTACATCTTGAGGTAGCTTAAGTAATTTTTTTCAGTCTTTTCCAAAGCAAGTGGTAGACTGCATGTTTTGAAAAGTACAGATATTGGGGGAAAAAAAAGCAGTCCTTTCACATACATAATGGTTAACTAAAAAAAAAAAATTTCAAAAAAAATTGGGAATGCTAGAAGTTTTGATACATTACATTAATGGTTTCCATTGTACATCAATTATATTCAGTTATGAGAAAAAACTTCTTTACTGTGAGGGTGACAGAGCACTGGAACAGGCTGCCCAGAGAGGTTGCGGAGTATCCTTCTCTGGAAATATTCAAAACCTTCCTGGATGCAGTCCTGTGCACCCTGCTCTAGGTGAACCTGCTCAAGCAGGGGGGTTGGAAAGATGATCTCCAGAGGTCTCTTCCAGCCCCTACCATTCTGTGATTCTGTTCTGTTCAGCCTGGAGGAGAGAAGACTGAGGGGGATCTTGTTACTGCTTACAAATATCTGAAGGGTGGGTGTCAAGTGGATGGGGTCAGACTCTTCTCAGTGGTGCCCAATGACAGGACAAGGGGCAATGGGCACAAATTAGAACACAGGAAGTTCCACTTGAACATGTCCAAATGGCTACTATTCAAAACATAATGGTTTAGAGATGAAACTACAGAGAAACTTAGAAATGATGACACTCAAGTGTTTTATGTGCTTCAGCTCAAGAACGAAATTTCTAAGTCCAAGCTGGGCACAGTTTGAATGTCACAAATAGCAATATGCCCATACTAATACGAAGGGAGCTATGAGGACAGGTATGTATCTGAATTCATGTATCTGCACAGGAATTGGCTGCCTGTGCAAAATTTGGATTACTAGTCCTTTTGAGTAGTGATAATTCTTTGTGCTCTTTGTTTGCTTGTTTTAACAAGGAGGCTGGGAAAATTGGGGCTGATATCACTCACCTTTTCTCATTATAGCCTTTTTGTTCAAGTTAGGATCCAAAACACAAAACTCACTCTTGAAGACAGGTACCAGTTAGTTGCCTTACTGGTTATGCATTCTTACATTATACTAAATCAGTAGTACTATTTGTACAGTAGGAACTAACCAAACTAAATAAAAGTGCAAAAACTCAGGTCCTTCATTTTTTTTGTCTTTGTCTACTTTATTTTTTAGCAATATTACAACAACAATAAAATACACCTAACAAGCTATTCTCCTCCTCACGAAATAAAGACTCAAATTGTTTCTTCTGCAGTTTGGGAAAATAAAAAAAGAAAACCTTTCAAACCATAGCTGTTGCAAAAGAGTCCTCAAAGAAGACAACTCAGTCTGAAAATTCAGTCTCAGTTCGCTTCTGCATGTTATCCCCCAATCAATAAAATGACAATTCTGCTTAAAAATGTGTTAACATAATTTTAATTGGAGAATAATCATGAAGAAGGAATGATCTCATAGTAGTAATCCAGTGAAATCACAGTTCCGTAATATTGAATGGAAAAACAATGGCTTCTAAAAGGTGTGAAGAGTAGATGCCTGTGCAGAAAATTATATACTCTAAAATCTTTCTCACAATCCACAACGCAGAAATATACAAAGAAAAGGAGAATAAAGAAGAGTGGCTAATATTTTTTTTAACATTCTAACAGCTAAGGGAAGCTCATGAATACAGCTGAATAAGAGACCATGATTTTTCACCGAAGACAGAATTGCCTTGTGCCACTCACTGCCAGAGACACCACAGACCCAGCTGACTCCTGGAAGACGTGGCCAACATATTAGCGTAAGAAACACTCCTTAAATATACTCTTTCATCCATTTTTCCATAAATAGGAATAGGTTTCCTTTGTCTGACACATTCTATAGAGTTTCTAGAATCCAATGTTTTGAAGTCTTACAACTTCAAAGCGTAAGCTGATATAATCAATTTCATTAACACAAAAAAATGGGACATACGAATAATATGAACATACTGTGAATGTATTTGTTTTATAAAGCACAGTGAGATTTCATAAAATATGTTCAGAAATGCAAACAGAGTTTTCAGAATTCTATTATGTATAGATTTGTTTTGTCGAGTGTGTGGACAGTGCATGGGACGTTGTGCGCATGTGCCAGCCTGTATAAAAAAGACCATGGAAACAAGCCGCGGTGTGCACCCACCACCGAAGACCTGAAGACTGCAACCTGAGGACTAATGGGACTCTGCTGGATCCTTGGTGGTGACTATCCTTTGCTGATCTTTCTAACTGCCTGCTTAGTTTCCCCCTAAACCTTTCCTGCCTCTCCTATCGCTTTATTCTCTTGTTGTTCTACTCAATAAAAAATGGCCTGAGTGGCGGCATTTGACCTCGTTTGTGTCTTAATCTCACTCCTGGGATCGTTACAAACCTCTCCCGAGCCTGAAATCAGACCGGGACTTTACAAGTAGTGAAAAAGAAGCCGAATCACAAACCATTCAGTCCCTACAAGCCCTTGTACAGTCCTTGCAAGGACAAGTAGAGAGCTTAAAAGGGCAATTAGAGCAGGAAGAAGCCCAGGCAGACTATCTGCAAGCCACTCTCAAAGAGCAACTCCTCGTAGGCGGGAGTCATGACAGTTGTTTGCCCCGCTGTCCTTCGAGGGAAAATATATATCCCGGCGAGGAGCTGGAAGAGGCGAAATCGAAATTAAACGAACTAGAAATGCCTCCTCACTCACTTCAACCTTTGATTAAAACTGAATTTGCGTATGATGATGCCCTAGACAACTCCCCTCAAATCACTACTAAAGAGGTGCCGTACACCGCCACGGAACTGGCTAAATTAAAAAAGGTATTTGGCCACTCCCCTAAGGAGTCGGAGACTGAATATGTATGGAGGGTGTCGCTGTCAGGTGGCGACCAAATACTGTTAAGTGAAAAGGAGGCTGAAGGATATTGGGGGCCCGGAGTGTTTTTAACTACTGGTGACTACTGCATTCCCTGGTCCCTGACCCAAAGGGTGGCATACTGGGCTGGAGGTCTCAATCCCTTAGAAAGGGGAGACACTCTTGCTATCGCAGGATCGGTCGATCAGTTAGTGGAAAATGTACAAAAGGCGGCATGCTTGCAAATGATGTACGATCGTGAGCTGAGACCCAGACAGGAGTCCCCAGTGATGATACCGGTGGACCCTGAGCAAATGACTCCCCTGATAAAGGGCCTCCCTGAATCCTTAAAACCTACTGGCATACAATTACAAAGTACAATCAACTCAGTGACTCCAGGCGAAAGGGCCACGGCTGCACTAGCAGGACGATTAACCCCTGATCGCAGGACCCCAAATTTGAAAGTATGGACATGAGGAGAGGTTGCTCAGGAATTATTAATTATGGGCGTAAATATGGTCCAGTTAACCCCCGCTCCACTAAGTAAGACCCAAAAGGTTTAAGACGTACTGAAGCAAAACTGCCTCCTATGCACCTTGGTAACGACAAGAGAGTGTCTCTCGTTAAACCTCCTGGTGGGAGGGACATATCAAACAGGCGAAATAGCTTGTGGACTATGGGGTGGTGAAAAGGAATCCCTTGAGATCTTATGGGCGGGTTACCAACTGATAAGCTCGAGAAATTGATTTTAGGATGGCCTGAAAATCCAGTGGCCAAGGCAGAAACGCCTGTGATTCCGGCTCCCAGCGCGCCCCCACCCCTAATTGATCTGACTGGTTTGATTGCCTCCCAGAAGCTGGCGGGAAACTAGCCTCTTTGCCCCTTTGTGGTGAGCGGGGGAGCAAAGGATGTATATATGTTAGACAGCTCACTATAAGCCAGCAGGGCGACTTGTTAATTACTTGCTTTGTAGGACCTAGACAAATACCCATAACATTTTTAGTGGATACTGGTGCTCAAATTTCAGCCATTAAAACAGAGGATGCAGCTCGTGGTGGCATATCGTTATCTAAATGACATTTGTTTGTGGCAGATGCGTTCGGTAATGTTCAGGCACAGGCATTGGCTACAGTCAAATTGCGACTACCAGGGGAAGAGGTAACCACTCCGGTGGTGATGGTCGTGGGGTCGTTCCCGCTTAATCTCTTAGGACTTGATGTCCTGAAGGGTAGAGTGTGGACAGATGACAGGGGAGGAAGCTGGTCTTTCGGTGCTGCACCGATATATATACGGCTCCTACAAGCTGCGCCTTTACTCCCCCCTTCAAAATTAACGAATGTCAAACCCTCTCCGTTACCTTTAGGGGCACTGGAGGGGATAGTCCCAGTACTGGAAGAATTAAAGAAACAGGGGGTTGTAGTTTCCACTCACTCCCCCTTTAATTCCCGTGTATGGCTGGTCCGGAAGCTGAATGGCAAGTGGAGACTAATGGTGAATTACCGGAGGCTCAATGCGAACACGGGCCCGTTAACAGCTGCTGTACCAAACATTGCTGAACTCATAGCCACTATCCAAGAACAAGCACACCCTATTATGGCAACTATTGATGTCAAAGATATGTTTTTTATGGTCCCTCTGCAACCTGAGGACCAAGACCATTTTGGTTTTACTTGGGAGGGACAACAATTTACCTTCACATGGTTACCTCAGGGGTATAAGCACACTCCCACATTAGCCCACCATGCCTTAGTGNAATCCAGTGGCCAAGGCAGAAACGCCTGTGATTCCGGCTCCCAGCGCGCCCCCACCCCTAATTGATCTGACTGGTTTGATTGCCTCCCAGAAGCTGGCGGGAAACTAGCCTCTTTGCCCCTTTGTGGTGAGCGGGGGAGCAAAGGATGTATATATGTTAGACAGCTCACTATAAGCCAGCAGGGCGACTTGTTAATTACTTGCTTTGTAGGACCTAGACAAATACCCATAACATTTTTAGTGGATACTGGTGCTCAAATTTCAGCCATTAAAACAGAGGATGCAGCTCGTGGTGGCATATCGTTATCTAAATGACATTTGTTTGTGGCAGATGCGTTCGGTAATGTTCAGGCACAGGCATTGGCTACAGTCAAATTGCGACTACCAGGGGAAGAGGTAACCACTCCGGTGGTGATGGTCGTGGGGTCGTTCCCGCTTAATCTCTTAGGACTTGATGTCCTGAAGGGTAGAGTGTGGACAGATGACAGGGGAGGAAGCTGGTCTTTCGGTGCTGCACCGATATATATACGGCTCCTACAAGCTGCGCCTTTACTCCCCCCTTCAAAATTAACGAATGTCAAACCCTCTCCGTTACCTTTAGGGGCACTGGAGGGGATAGTCCCAGTACTGGAAGAATTAAAGAAACAGGGGGTTGTAGTTTCCACTCACTCCCCCTTTAATTCCCGTGTATGGCTGGTCCGGAAGCTGAATGGCAAGTGGAGACTAATGGTGAATTACCGGAGGCTCAATGCGAACACGGGCCCGTTAACAGCTGCTGTACCAAACATTGCTGAACTCATAGCCACTATCCAAGAACAAGCACACCCTATTATGGCAACTATTGATGTCAAAGATATGTTTTTTATGGTCCCTCTGCAACCTGAGGACCAAGACCATTTTGGTTTTACTTGGGAGGGACAACAATTTACCTTCACATGGTTACCTCAGGGGTATAAGCACACTCCCACATTAGCCCACCATGCCTTAGTGCGAGAGCTAGAACTAATCCCCTTAGAGGAAGGGGTTAAAATTTACCAGTATATTGATGACGTGCTCATAGGAGGGAATCAGATAGAAAAAGTCCAGAAGACAGAGGATAATATTATCACCCATTTGGAAAATGGTGGAAAATGGGGTTAAAGATCCCACCCAAGAAAGTTCAGACCCCTTTGAGTGAAGTTAAATTTCTGGGGATTTGGTGGAAGGGAGGAATGACATGTACCCCTAAAGAAACCCTCTCCACACTAGATCAGATAAAAATACCCAAATCAAAAAAGGAGTTGCAGCATGTGCTGGGAATGCTTGTGTTTTGGAGAAAACACATCCAGATTTCTCTATCATTGCTAGACCTTTGTATGATTTATTGCAAAAAGGTGTATTATGGGACTGGACTCCCGCCCATGAAGAAGCCTTGCAGCTTTTAGTACTTGAATCAGCTAATCATCAAGCTCTTGGCCCAATCCACCCCACCGACCCAGTTCAGACTGAATGGGGATTTGCCCAGTCAGGATTATCGATACATTTTTGGCAAAAGGGCCCTGAAGGACCCACTCGACCTATCGCGTTTTATTCCCGCAGTTTTAAAGATGCGGAAAAGCGATACACTGCATGGGAAAAGGGGCTGTTTGTGGTCAGCCTGGCCTTGCGGGAAGCAGAGCGCACTATTCGTCAGCAACCAATAGCGCTCAGAGGTCCTTTTAAAGTGATTAAAGCTGTTTTAGCCAGGACACCACCTCTGGACTGGGTGGCACAAAGAGCTTCAGTGCGGAAATGGTATGCACAAATAGAACATTACTGTGACATCTATAAAGTAACTGAGGGCGCTACCAAAAATTTAAATATTCAAGAGGAAGTAACCTCGGATCGGGAGAGTAATGCACTCCCTCCTGTTGTGCAAGTAGCCCCCCTGTTCTCAGAACAATTGCAAAATGTTTGGTTCACTGATGCCTCCGCTAAACGAGAGGGCAAAACTTGAAAATATCGTGCAGTTGCTCTACAAATAAAAACTGATCAAAAAATAATTACTGAAGGGGAAGGCAGGCACAGGTGGGAGAGTTAGTGGCTGTATGAAGTGTCTTTCAACATGAAGCTCAATCTGCATCCAATTCCCCAGTCCATATCTATACTGACTCTTTTGCTGTTTTCAAAGGGTGCACAGAATGGCTTCCCTTTTGGGAACACAATGGGTGGGAAGTAAACAAAATACCTGTATGGCAGAAGGAAAAGTGGCAAGATATTCTAACCATCACTAAACAGGGAGACTTTGCGGTAGCATGGGTAGCTTCTCATCAGACTGATGAAACTCTAACTAGTTGGTGGAATAGCAGGGTTGACGAATTAGCCTGACTCGCCCCCTTGCAGAGTGAACCAGTGGTAGAAAATTGGGAATGACTTTTAGAATGGCTGCACCTAAAAAGGGGACATACCGCAGCTAAAGATCTCTACCAGGAAGCTCAGGCTAGAGGTTGGCCTGTTACCCAAGAAAACTGCTAAACTTGCATTTCAGCCTGTGGCCAGTGCTGCAGCTGCTTGGACAGACACCCCTTAGAGGAAGCCCCCCTACATCTTAGAGAAGGGAAGGGGCTTTGGGAAGCTTGGCAAATAGATTACATTGGTCCTTTTCGAAAATCAGAAGGGAAACATTACGTGTTAGTAGGAGTAGATATAATATTGGGACTAGTTCAGGCAGAAGCATTTGCTCGGGTGACCAGAGAAAACACAGTGAAAGCTTTAAAATGGTGGTTTAGCGTCTTTGCCAAACCTCAGTCAATCCAGTCGGATAATGGCACACACTTCACTGCCAAAGTTGTCCAGGATTGGGTGGCCGGGGAACGAATTGTGTGGGGTTTCCATACTCCTTATTATCCACAAGCCAACGGGATAGTGGAAAGGACTAACAGCCTCCTCAAACGTTCCTCAAACCACACGAGTCCGGATGCACAGAACGATTATGGGATGCTGTTACCCATGTGAACAATCAGTGGGGGGTAAACAGATGCCCAAGGATCACGGCATTTTGTCCAAAAGCCTCTACCATAATCCCAGCTACCACGAGTCCTGACCACCCTGGAAACCCTTCCCATTTTCCTGGCCAACCTGTGTTAGTGAACCTCCCCACTGTGGGGAATGTGCCGCTAGTACTTGAAACCCCACTGAATAAGTATGCCTGGAAGGCGAAGATGCCCATGGAAAAGAACACAAAATTAATACCCAATGGATCATCCCATCTTTTTAACAATAATAACCTCTGCTTCCGGTTCCACAAATGAACTGAGAATCTCTCTCTTCTTCTCTTTTACAGATAAAAATCGAGTATCACAAGTCGACGAACCCAGGAAGGAAGAAGGGCAGGGAAGCTGCATGTGGATTCTAATTCCTTGCATAATATTGGTGTTCATTGGTTTGTTGGTATTTTTAGGACGCATCATATATCACTGCAGGAATTGTTTTGGGCGACCGTTCTCCTCGCCCTTGGCCCCTGGGGAAGCTTCGGCTCCCTAGGAGCCAACCGAGAATGGGAAAATGAGTTTGTCACTTTAGGTTATTCCGTAGCCAAAGCGTTTAATCTTACCAATTGCTGGGTGTGCGGAGGACCCTTTGGTCTGGAAAGCTGGCCGTGGACCTCTGCTCCCCTCTCTCCTAAATGGCTAGCGAGTAACTATAGTGAAGTGAAAAACGGCACTCATGGGGAGGAGGATGCACCACTGTCCTGGCAAATACGGTATCCAGCCCAAGGCAAATTTTGCTTAAATCAAACCCAACCAAACGGTGTCCATTTAGGAATTAGTAGTTGTACCTGGACCTATAGAAAAGTGGGGTTTAGTACAAAAGGACCAATAAAAGTTCTGTATCAATGGGCTTGGTATGACTAATCAGGGGTGGGACAAGGATCTCTCACTTTTGGTCCTATAGCAATAACACCATCCTTTCTGAAGCTGGTGGTGTCAGTTGTACCTGGAACCACGATGTCAGGGCTTGGAAATACAAATGGTGCAGGAATGAAACTGAATTACCTGGAAAGGAGGAATGGAATTGTAATGTAGCAGGTAACCCTTTGGGGCCACTGAATGCCACATATTTCCAATCCAATGAATATGAATATGAATGAGTCAGCACAAGAATGGGATGGTCCCTTTGTTAACGGGCACCGTGCTTTAAAAGTGCATTATTGGATTTGCAGCCAGCACGCATACAAAATATTACCAGCAAATTGGACATATGGAAATATGTCATGTTGGAGTGATTTATCGCTTGTTTTTCCTACTTCCCGGAAATGGAGACAAAAATTTAAGTGTCAAACTATATGACAATCTTGTACGAAGTAAATGGTCCATTAATACTGCCATAGCAGGGGGAAGTAGCCAAACACGGGGAAAAGACGGTTGGCCCCCTCAACGAATCACCCAACACTATGAGCCTGCCACCTGGAACCCCAATGAAGTAATTAGCAGTGCTCGAGAACCTGTTTATAATTTGAATCGCATTATTCGACTACAAGCTATTTTAGAAATTATTACTAACAACGAGACTGCTCATGCCCTAGATCCATTGGCAGACCAGGCCACGCAGAGGCGAACGGCAACTTTGCAACACCGCATGGCTCTCGACTACCTGCTAGCTGCGGAAGGGGGTGTTTGTGGTAAGCTAAATGACTCAAATTGTTGTTTGAAAATCGATGACAACGGCAAGTCGTTAAACACTTAACCTCTGGAATAAGAAAACTTGACCGTGTCCCTGTTTAAACCTGGAAGGGCTGGGAATTTGATCCCTTCTCATGGCTCCCAGGTGTCCCATGGGTTAAGCGTGTCTTGTTTTACTTATTGTGTGGCGTGACAATTTTGTTGGTTTTGCCCTGTATCATTCCATGTTTAATACAATTAATTCAGCGCATCGTAACCAATACGCAATTTGTAACCGCCTCATCACGGGACGGTGTTAGGTATGTCCATGCAGTGTATTGGCCAAAACCTTCCATTGTAAACATTGTTTGAAAACAAATGCTCTTTTCCTACTTTACTATCCTCTCCTTCTATCAACACCTTGGATCATGAAGATAGCGGTCTGAAAGTTGAAGTCAGCAACCTTTGAGCCATGGGGCGGTTGTGAGAGACTGGAATAACAGCTAATTGTCTCAAAGCTTGCTTGTATATGCCTATCTGACAGAATACAGCTGGAATGCAAGGCCTAACGGTGCTGCAGGTCGCAAGGAGGCTTGTGCAGCCTTGATGGAACAACAAATCATTCTTGTGCTTATCAAGCATCACTAGAGCAGAACGCCGGCCATTGTCTGAGCTGACCCAGCTGCCCGCCAAAATTTATACTTTTTCCCGCCGCTGAGCCAGTTGCCCGCCAAAATGCATACTTTTTCCTGCCACTGAGCCAGCTGCCTGCCAAAATGTATACTTTTTC